>BHFT01030330.1:0-18946 GCA_004320025.1 Laticauda laticaudata | reverse complement strand
AATGTAATTATAATTGAAGACTATGAAATGGAAGCACAAAAAATTTGTAAACCAACTGGCACACTGTATGTACATATATGGAAAATGACTTGATGTTTTTATGTTTTGTTTGTTTGTTTTAAAAACCAATAAAAATTTAAAAAAAAGAACTGTACATTTTATTGAAAGTAAGTTGCTTTGGAATTCCTCTTCAGTTTGCATATCATATCACTATCATGTAAATTAATTTATTCTCAGTGATTCTGTTTGCATACAGCTACTGATGAATTATGATAAGTTGAGCAACTTAAAAATGTTTTAAAAACCTACATGTTATCTTGGTATTTTATAATTGCTGGAGTGAAATAGGAAAATACCCCTCAAAATTGTGAAGCTCTATGGCAATAGTTCTCAATCTTCCTAATGTCGTGACCCTTTAATACGGTTCCTCATAAAATTATGGCTTGGTTCCCAAGACCATTGAAAATATGTGTTTTCCGATGGTCTTAGGCGACCCCTGTGAAAGGGTCGTTTGACCCCCAAAGGGGTTGTGACCCACAAGTTGAGAACCACTTCTCTAGGGTATGTCGGATTCCCCACATACCTTGAACAGACTAGACTCAGAGCCTCCTGGATAGTATCAGTCAGCAAGCAAGGGGTAACATCTTTCAATTTTATCTGTACGGATTCAGAAAAAAATAACATACAAACTTCACAAGTCTTTGAAAGCCTGTTTGGTCCGGGGGTAAAGAACCAGACTAGACATCAGAAAATTATGAATTCTAATTCAGCATTAAAACCAGCTAGTTGAGTTTGTCAATCATTCTCTCTTAGTTCATAATGACCAGTTCAGGCAGTAAGCCAATTCAATCTCTGATGCAAACAATGGATCAATACTTGGTTGATTTGAAGGGGGAGAGGAAGAGGAAGAAGGGGGCGGCAGTTGATTACTCTTAAGAACAAGTGTTGGAAACAAAAAAAATCATTCTTGGAAATATTTGCTTTACAATATACATGTTCCTCAGATGGAACAGATAACCATGCTAGGAATCTGAATATATAAGGCAATAAAGATTACTGAAATCCTTATATTAAAAAATAGAGATTAGGAATGCACTATAAAAGAGGCACTTCAAATTATAAGTATAGTATCTCTTCTGCTTAACCTAAGACTCATTTCACAGTCAACTCTATGAAATACATTAGCTGAACAAATTATATTATATTAGACATTCTTGAAATATAAAAACCATTTTCTGCAATCATTCTTTTGTTTCTTTTTTATGAAGGAGTCAACAGAATCTAACTTAAGGTAGAGTTTGGCACTAACTAACATGCTTGTTCAGAATTACAGGTTTATTTACATTAGCAATGCAAAAGAAATCACACAGATACTTTTTATCTGAAAAGCTGTGTTCTAATTGAAGGCATTATAGGTAGTCCTTGACCTATGACAATTATGACAATTAAAACTGGAATTTTGATTGCTAAGCAATGTGGTTGTTAATTGAGTCATCAGAGGACTAGAGTCAATTTTACAACCTTTTTTACAGCAGTGTTTAAACAACTCACATAATCATTGTATCCCCAACTGACTTTGCTTATCAGATGCTGGCTGAGAAGATTGTAAATCACAAACAAATGACTGCAAGTTCCTGCAACTGTCATAAGAACCAGAACTTCAGTCAAATGACTACAAAGGAGGGCAGTAACTTTTTCTGAACCCATCATAAGTTTGAACCATTATTAAACAGATATATGTCAAAAACTTCCTATACAAGTAAGACTCTCATTATAGGTCCTACAATAACATAATTATGTAATTATTATTATGATTGTCTGCATAGTCAGCCAGATTTTTAGACTAGATTTGTCATTTTTAATCATCTGTCAAGTTCATCCCAAGGACCAGGGATAGGCAAATATTATTGTTTGATGGTATTAAAAGTATTGTTACAGTATGTAAGCTGTTCCAAGTTCAAGCTGATTTTTGCAATTGATTGGTGGTGATTTTATCAATGCTAAAGGGATTTAAGTGGTGCTCCAGATATTTCGAAATTGCACTCAAGAAATCTATCACCATTGGTACTATCTTTGCTTTCTTTGACACAGTCACTCTACTCTTATTTGCAGGTCTTTATATTTTGCGATTCCCGCCCCCCCTCCCCGTTATTATTCTTCTATTTTGTTGACTCTGGGTCCTGCAACATCCACTATCCAGGTTTTTTTTGTTTTTTGCTTTTCTTATCACTAATTATTAAGTCTGGGGTGATATGTTGCAAGTGCATAGTGCCAATGTGGATGAGCTTTCCCCACTCATAGTAGTTGCCTTTTGCCTGCTGAGAATGGGCATGTTTTTACCACTTGTAGTCGGCCTTTCTAGCTCACCACTTTGCCTCCTTCAGGTTGGGCAGACCTGGTGTTCTAGGCATTGATGGCAGCAGCCTAATGGACCTGTGCGAGCTGCTGGCAGCCTCGGTGGTGCCAAAGTGCATTTGATGAGCAAAGGAAGCACACTCCACCCACGAGCCAAGGGCAAGACCCCACAAGGGGGAAAAGGAGATGATCATCAGTGATTTTCTCTCCAACTGCAAGCCAAAAGGGATGGGACACAGTAGCCCCACACTCTCCTCACCTTGTCTTCACCGGCAGTGGCAACAGTAGCTGAAGGCAGAGGCACAGGGGAGAAGCATGCAGCCCATCCTGCTGGATGCATTGGGTAGCCACCTGCCCTGTCCCAGCCACATGGGATGGAGCAGGCATGTTCGGTGGTCGGCATCACATGCCTCCCCCCCACTCTGCCTGCTGCCAGTGCTGATGCTGCCATGCCTCTTTCTTGGAAAGCCAGCTGCAGAGTCCTGATGCTGGACACCTCCCCCCCTGCATGCGCATACACACCTAAAAGACTGGTATGGGTGGCAGTTCTAGAAATGGTAAGGGGCCAGCCAGTGTCGCTTCATTCCTGCCCTCCTATCCTGATGAACGCGTGTCACTTAACCCAGAACATTATTCCGGTAGGCACGCATACGCACAGGATGTGGGCGCACGGGTGCACAGACCCATCCCACCCCATCCCAGCATAAGTGCATGTGCCCACCTCCTGTAGGGCCTGGTCTGTGCACGAGTATGCTTGCCTCCTACTGTGTGCATGTATGTGTACTGGGATGGCATGGGCTGGACTTGTACGTGCATGCACCCACCTTCTGTGTGCAAGTATGCCTGTCAGGATGGCATGGGCCAGGTCTCTGTGCATGTGCACCTGCTGCCTCCTGTGCATATGCACACCTGCTGGGATGGGTGGGGCCAATCCAGGCTGAAGTGACGTGGGCCAGACCCTTACTATTTCCAGGATGGCCACATGGACCAGATCTGACCACACTGTAGGCCGCATCCGGCCCATGGGCCTTGAGTTTGACACCCCTGCATTAGATCTTAACCCACTAATTTTTCAAACCACTCTCAGACTGATGGTGCCAGTAATTCAAATCAAATCTCGAACAAAGTTTCTAATTAATAATTCTGTCAACATGATCATGATATTGCTTCTAGTCAGTTTGTGAAATTCTCCTCTAGCCACTGATCAAATGATGAATTATTTCATCCCTTTACTACAAAGGGGAAATTTGCTGTTTGTTACACGTTGAATTTTTGCCTTCATGCAATTATTGGCAAAGTTTGTTCTGCAGCAGCTAAAATAATATTGTCAATTTCTTTCTGTAATGCTCCTGGTATTAACCAACTCCCAGTAGGTTTTTATCAACTTTTCCTTACCTATTCTTCAGGCACTGACTATATATTGGCTTGTTTAACAAATAAGATTTTCAATTAACAAATAAGATTTTCATTTTTAAAATTAATGCTTTAATTCAATCTTTGCTGTTTTTAACAGCTTTCCTTGATAGATTTCCTTCAGCAAGGATTCCTGGCTTTTCCTAATGTAATCATTCAAACCATGCTTTTCTTTCTCTACAGTTTGTTTCACATTTTCACATTGGCACATTTTCATTAGTTTTCTTCTTCCAGTCCATGTTATCTAGGTTCAGACACCTTTTCAGTCATCTTCAAATGTATGTAAGACTTTAAGCTGGAAAAATACATGTAAAAAAAAAAAATCACATTATGGCATATGGAAACCCAGTTTCATCCAGCAGTAAAGTCTTTGGGCTAGGAATAGGAGAACTAGGTTTTAGTCCTGCATTTATCATAGAAACTAATTGGATAATATGGGTCAGTCATTACCTTTAGCTCTAGTATTCCTATATTACAGGCAGAACATAATAAAGTACCGTGTTTCTCCAACAACACAGCCTCCCCCAATAGGAAGTCCCAGAATGTTTTATTGGCATAAAATCAAATTAAGCCCCTCCCCCCAAATTAAGGCCTATATTAAACATGCAAAATGGGGGGAATGGTGGGGGGGGCTTACCATTAGGAAGTAGTTTTGTTGCATTCCCAGATATGGTGCTGCCTGTGTTGACTTTAGCATTGGTGGGGCACTTCGTATTAGGAGACCTTCCTCCACCATTGCTTTCCCTTCTCCCTTGCTGCCGCAGCATTTAGAGCAACGCTGTGGTGTTTAGCTCAGCCATGTGCAGCTAGCTAGGGCTCCTCCCTGCAACTGGAGCCCAGCGGAGACACCTGGCTTCAGGTGCTCCTGTCGCCACCTTCCCTTCGCCTTCAAAGGCAAAGCAAATTCTTTTAAAAATGACACCCTACTACTGGTACGACAAAGCCTCCCCTGCCCAAGAAGGCAAGCCCAGCCGGCCCAGCTCTTTTGCTTGGCAGGCGGGCACGCACCCCCGGCTCGCTTTCCTGACTCTGCCCAGCCCGCATAACTCTGGTGCAGCCTGAGCGGGATGAGCGGAGGGGCCGGTAGGGAGACGCTCACTGCCTTGATGAGAGCTCTGCTGCCGGGAAGGAGGGCCTGCCTATCAGCTGCGCTGGGCAGCCCAGGCGAAGCTGTTTGTGCTCTGCCTGCCGCCAGGCAGAGATGGCAGCTGGGTGCTTCTCCCGAGGTGGGCCGATCCTGAGCTGTGACCCCAGGAGATTCACCTCCCCATGTGGGGTTGGGCTGCCCTCTTGGGCAGGGGAGGCTTTGTTGTAGTAGGGCGTCATTTTTAAAATAATTGGCTTTACCTTAGAAGGCAAGGGGAAGATGGCGACAGGAACACCTGAAGCTGAGTGTTTCCACCAGGCTCTGGTTGCAAGGAGGAGCCCTGGTTGGCCACATGTGGCTGTGCCAAATGCCATGGTGTTGCTCTAAACACCGCGGTAGCAAGGGAGAAGGGAAAGCAACGGTGGTGGAAGTGCCCCACCAATTCCGAGGTCAACATCCAAGCTGTCACTGCCCGCCCACCTGAGGATGCAAGGGGGGGAATTAAGTCACCCCTGAAAAGATGGCCTGTTTTTTCAGGGGTCAAAAAAATATAAGGTCAAAAACGGGCAAAACATTTTTGATTAAGTTTCCAAAGTAAATGATACTTTCCAAAACTGGACACACATTGACCTACTTTCATCATCCAATCTTATCTTATTAATCAGAGATTTGTAAAAGCCTCTTGCTGCATTAGCAACTTCTGTGTTCTCACCTTTCTACAAGCAATAATTAATAACTATTTCCTAATATCTGGGAAAAACAAATATAGTGATACAGCTATAAACCATACTTACTATTCTTATTTATTTTAAATATGATTGTCATAATATCACTAATTTGAACTTCCTGGTTTAGATATAGCCGATGTAAAGGGAAAAATAAGGAGTCTGTATGTACGAATGTAAAAGATGCATGTGTATTTTGACTTTACAAAAGAAATAGTCCAAGGCAGTGGTGGAATTCAAATTTTTTTACTACTGGTTCTGTGGGTGTGGTTTATTTGGTGGGTGTGGCTTGTGGTCTTGTGACTGGGTGGGTGTGGCTTAGTGGTCATGTGACTGGGTGGGCATTTCTTGGTGGTCATGTGACTGGGTGGGTGTGGCCAACTCAATGTCACTCACATCAAGGGGTGCCTCACCTGGTCCCTCCCTCCCAGTCATTCTTTGTCACCCACCCTCAATTTATCTATAATTCTGTAAAAATGTTCTCCTTTTTTGACTTTATTATCTGCATACTATAGATGTATTTTCATGGATCACTGAAAGGAGAAAATGGCTCACATGCTTTACTCAAGAGTGTGATAGAGGTAACAGGCTTTTAAGGGGCTGTCACAAAGAAAGGGGGGAGTGTATGTATTTTCCAAAGCACCAGGAGGCAAACAGGAAGCAATGGGTAGAAATTGAACAAAGAGAGACGCAACCTAAAACTAAGGAGAAACTTTCTGACAGTGGGAACAATTAACCAGTGGACCTGCTTGTCCCCAGAAGTTCTGGGTGATCAATCACTGGAAATTTTAAAAAGACTGGACAGCCATTTCTTTGAAATGGCATAGAGTTCCCCCAAAAGTCCCTTCTAAGTGTTATTCTTTTCCAGGACTTCTACTCAGAGTTTGGCATCCTCAGTTTTCCTGCCTGAGCAGGGGCTTGGACTAAAAGACCTCCAAACTCCCTTTCAACTCTGTTAAACACATGTGTATTTGTGCTCTGGACTAGACATTGAATGCATGTAAACCCTGAAAAATATGCGGTAGCCCTGGGCAAAAGAAAGGCAGTAGAATCACTCTAGGTGTAGGGACAGTGTAAAATATTAACACATGATAAANAATAATGGCAACAGAGTTTTCTCTGTCTCTTTTTCTCTCTTCCTATTTCTTTTTCTTTCTTTCTCTTTCTTTGTCTCTGTCTTTCTCTCCCTTCCTTTCTTTTTCTCTCTCTCACACACACACCACACTCTCTCTCTCCCTATTTCTTTTTCTTTCTTTCTTTCTTTTTCTTTCTTTCTTTCTTTCTCTTTCTTCCTTTCTCTCCCTTCCTTCCTTCCTTTCTTCCTTTCCTTCCTTCCTTCCTTTCTTTCTTCTCTCTCTCTCTCTCTCACACACACACCCCTGTCAGCCTTCATTCCCTCTCACTCTAGGCACCTTACTCACAAGGGAAAGTGAATCCAGCATTAGAGAAGTTCTGCAGGTAAAGGAACTTGCATTTGAAGCTCTGGCAAACTTCCCCATGGCTGGATTTCCCTCCCTCCCCTCTCCCTCTGTTCTTTCCCTCTCTTCCAGGCACTTTACTCACACGGGGAAGTGAAGCCAGCATTGGAGAAGTTCTGCAAGTAAACGGACTTGCATTTGAAGCTACTTCAAACTCCCAATGGCTAGATTCCACCCCCCCAGCATTCTTTCCCTCTCGCTCCAGGCACTTTACTCACAAGGGGAAGCGATACTTCTAGTTTCCATGAAAAATCCAGCCTTGGAACAGTTTTGCAGGTTAATGGACCACTGCTCTTCCCACAGTCATGTCTTTTCAAGTGGCTGCTTGAAAATGCATGGCTAGGGCAGGGGAGCAGTCCTCCTTTAAACTGGGACAGCGAGCATCGGTGAGTGGGGCAAGCGAGTGAGTGAAAACTGGTCGACCAGGTTGGGGGCGTAGCCAGCTAGATGTTGCTACCGGTTCGGCGACCCACGCCAAATTTTTGCTACCAGTTCACCCGAGTAGGTGAGAACCAGCTGAATAGCACTTCTGATCCACTGGCTGTGCTTACTAGTCTAGGAATGATGGATTTTGTGATCCAAGATTTTCAAAGGATACTCATTATAATATGTTATTCTAAATCTTTTTACTGGAAATTCTATTGGCTGCCCATCTTACCACAGGATTTCTTTTCTTTTTTATACAACTTTGAACAGAAATGTAACTGATTTAAAAATATAGTCAACAACCTAAAGGCTGTGTCACACTGCACCAACGGATGCAAAGAGAAAGTAAAACGGACAAAAAAGCTTGCCATCCATTCGAAAACGCGATGTATCACTGCCTCCGTTTTGCTGCTCTCTATGCCAGCAATCCGTTACTGACGTTTCAATCCGCTCCAAAAAGTTTTGGGCTGCCTAAACTTTTTGCGCAGAAAATGTATTCCAATTTTCCGTTCTGCATCCGCTCCGCCATCCGCCTCCGCATCTGCTATATCCGCTAGGTGTGCGTTGCCCATCCATGGAACCGCATCCGCCAGGACGCCGGACGAGAGGAAGCGAAACGGACGCAGAAACGGATTGCAGAACGGATGCCTAGCAGATCAGAACGGAAACCCAAAAGTGTTTAAGCGGAAAAAGTTCGCCAAGAACCTTATCTCGGATATGAAGGGATGTCTACAGGTATTGCCTGAGGATGCCTAGAGGGATTCCAAAAAAGAACCTATTACTGCCTATAAAAAAGGGGGAGCAACTCGCCCTGCATCTTCACTTGCAGGACCAGCAGACCCAGCTGTGCAGGGACCTCTGCAGCCTTCATCAACGTCTTGCTATTCACAGCATCCAGTCATGTCCACCGTGCATGGATTGCGACAAAAATCCTTTCTGCAGCCAACATCCTTCTTGGCCAACACTGCGAAATACTCTTACAGTTCTGTGAGCAGACTACGGGAAGAGAAAGGAGGCACCCAAAAAAAACAAGATTCTGCGCTCCAAAGTGTTTGCCGAAAGAGCACAGTAACATAGCTTTACGACAAGCTGGATGGTGGAGCTCAGGACGAAAGACCCTATCGGGCGTTCAGAACTTCATTGAATATGCCTCCCAGCCATGGTTTGATTGAAACTTGTCCAGCGCTCCTGACACCTAGCTTGACCAAGACAAACACCAACTTTTCCCGACCAGCCTGCAAAACCTCGGCTCAAGGTGACACTCCCACTCGTGCGCCACCTGGCCTTCAGGGACCACCTAACAAAAGCATGCGGAGTACGGCTGGAGGGTGCAGGCCATCAGAGAAGAATACAAGGAGGAGCTCCTCCAGTACCCCTCCACTGAAGAAGGATGAAGAATGGTTGCAGAGGCAGTGGTATCAGAAGTTAGAACTTCCCCCACACCGTTGGAAGCCAATAGATGGGAAAGGCACCGGGCCTGCAAAAAGCTCCAACCCAAACTGCAGGCTCCACTTATGTCAACTTCCAAGGGTTTTCTTCAGCATCGATCCGCTTCGCCATGGTCGTGCTCGACTACATTTTCATGTACCATCGATGCTTCAAGGCAACGGCTCATCTTTCAGATTGCCCAGGTTATACAATGCCAGGTCACCCAAGGAGGGGTCGAAAGCAACCTTCATGGGGGCCTTCCCCGTCCAGACCCGCTGCCCCCAACGGACACACAAAGATGTTTTGCCCACTTTCATCTGTGGGGATGACGCCTTCTCCCCTAACAACCTTATCTCCATGAAGCCCTACACCTCCAAATAGCCTCACCCGGTGAAGAGAGGATCTTTAAAACTGCAGGCTGTGCCAGGCAAGACGTGGTGCCCGAGAACGCCTTTGGCATCCTGCGCCAACAGTTCCAGGTACTTAAGCCCAATCATGCAGCATTGCCCAGAGACCATGAGGGGATCGTGGGAAGCTTGCTGCATCCGTGCACAGATCTCATGCGCACCCGCTACCCGCTTCTTGCAGAACAGGCTTGCGGGAACCTCCAGCAAGGCAATGGGGACATGCGAAGCTAGGAATGGAGGGCAAGGTGCGAAACTTATAGGACACTTGAGGGGTGCAAGGCCCAACAGAGCCTTCACGTGAGGCGAAGAGAGCAGCGCAAACCTCCTGAAACACTGGTTGCAACTTCCCAGCTGAGCGTGATGGGCAGGATGTTTCCTTCAGCCGTCTCAATCACACGGATTGAGATTGGGCCATGGTATGTTTGTTGGCCTTACAATAACAGGGCGTTTTAATAAAATGGAGTTGTGTTTTGTTCAAAGGTGTGGATCACATGGCTCACATTGTAATTAAATGAAGGGGGCCCATAAGGCGGTGGCCAATTGGGAGGGGACCATCCAGTCCCACTATTGCTTGACTGGGAGGTTTTATCGTATCCCGATCCCACAGGTATCCCTTTTCCAATCCCACAGGTATCCCTTCCCATCCCCACAGCTATCTTAACCCCATCCCACAAGCTATCTTTACACCATCCCACAGCTATGTCTTAAACCCATCCCACAGGTATCCCTTCCCATCCCACAGGATCCCTTGCCCCTCCCAACAGGTATCCCTGCCATTTCCACAGCTATCCTTTAACCATCCCACAAAGCATTGCAAAAGGCTAAACCATTCTAAAGTTTCCACCCAGACTTTTATAGAAAAAAATAAATGAAGCAAGTTGTGTGAAAACGAAAGATAAAACTTTAAATAACAAGCCTGTAAAATAACGAATGACCAGTCAAGTGTCCAAACAAAGTCCACAAATATCCAGCAGCCAGTCTCGTGGCCACTCCTCTTGTCACTCAGGAGGTGTATGCCCAGTCTAAAGGGTGGTTAGGGTGCAGGTGCTTGTGGAGGTGGTGCTTGCTTGCAGTGCGGCTGAGTGTTGGCTGGAGGTGCCTTGCCCCGAAGAGGGGACAACAGGGACGCCTACACTGTGTTGAGAAGTGTTCGGACAAGCTGGGCTCAGCCCCCGCGATGCTGAGAGGTCCTTATCCATGCCGATGGGGTCAGCCCCAGTACTGAGACAGTTGTTACGAGGCCGGGCTTGGCTGTGGGAACAGAGGAAGAGTAGTGTAGTGGGGCTGCCTGGTCTGCAAGCGGGGTCAGGACTGGCCGTCGTGCATCATTGCGTGGTGGCACGCTTGTCGGTTGGTTGTCGCCCGATGCTGGTGCCTGTTGTGGAAGGGCTTGCTGTCTGGTGCTGCTGGACCTCCGGGTAGCTGTAGCCCTGTAGGTGAGGGGCTGTGGGAAGCCCTGGAAGGGGCAGGACATTCAACCTGGGGTGGAGGAGCAGACCTGGACGTGTGGGGAGCAGGTTCATCTGGGATCGTGGAAGGTTAGTTAAAGGCAGCGTGGATGATACCTTCTCCTTTCACCAACCTGTTTACTGGGAATCCCGCCATCTCCTGAGGTCTGCGTTGACGTTAATTGCAGGAAGGGGCTTCGGTTGGAGGAGGATGGATTCGGATGGACCAAGCTGAGAGAGGAGACCTATTGGCTGGTGCGGATGTGTCCCTGATCTCCAGGCAGGACATATGTGGCTGTGCCCCTGCCTGTGCCGTCTGGCTCTCTGCCTTGACTTGTTGGAGGCGGAGGTTGTGGGTGATGCTGGCCTCGGCAGCGTGTGGACTCAATGTGTCTCCTCTCTTCCCATCGCCCAAAGGAGTCGCTCATCGCTCTCCACACACTTTCCACACACTGCCCGCTGGGGGTTCTCCGCCGTGGCACGCTCCCACAGGAGACCTGCCCTGGAGACAGGTGAACTGATCCTTGGCTGTCGTCCTAGGAGCTGGGTCGCAGCAGGCTGGCCGTTAGAGAGAGGGTACGAACAGATGGGGCTCCTGGTGCTGCCTCCGCGTGGCGGACCTTCACCCTCCAGGGAAGCTGCACTTAGCCATTACATAGTTCTCTTCTGTCCGTCAGTTAACCGCCGGCCTGTGCCGATTTTTTTCTTGAAGTGCAGCGTGCCCGTAACCAGGTGTGCATGTGCTTCCACCAGCCGAGGAGCACATTCAGGGTGTTAGCCCAGACTCTCGCCCTTCTCTCTTCCAAGCAGCCTGCTTCCGCTTGGTGTCCCTGGGTACAGCCCGGTGTCCTTCCGGCCCGGTCCGCCCACAATGAAGTCGTTCTCCCTCAGCCAATCCAGCACCTCCATCCTGTTTCTCCTTCAATAGCAGTATTGCCTCTTCTCCCGTCCCTGCATACGCCCTTCTTCCTCCCTTTGGTCAGGACCAGATGGGCCTCATCCAGAAGGGGCTCCCAGGAAGTAGGGCTGCATCCTCCCACACCACAGCAGCGAGGCAGGCAGCATCACCAGCAGATTCATAATTCAGCATCAGCAGGATTCAGACATCAGCAGCTAGCAGCAGCAGAAGCAGCAAGACCAGGATGCAGCAAGCAGCAGATAAGCACCCAGCAGCAGTCAGCAAACGACCAGGAGCACACAGCAGGGACCAGGAGCACGAGCAGGGACCAGAGCATGAGGCAGGACCAGGAGCACGAGCAGGACCAGCAGGACCAGCAGAACCAGGTAGCAGCTTCAGCAGAGTACGCATCAGAAGCATCTCACTGCCAGGAGCAGCTACAGCAGAAGCTCCAGCAACAGAATAGCGAGCCCAAGCAGTAAGACAGGCCCCAGCAGAAGATGAGTCAGGCAGGGGGCGGGGAGCGTGGCCCTGTCCCTCTTGCCAGGGATGCGGCAAGGTTTCCGTGAGGGCTTGCGCTTCTTTCCCCAGTGTGTGTGGTGGCTGGCTGGCAGGAAGGCTTGCAGAAGGCGCTGGCACGGCACCAGGCTTGGCAGGAAGCCTAGGCAAGGGAAGGCGGGCAGGAAAGGCAGGCACCAAGGTGGCAGACAGAACTGGCTGGCAGGAGGGCTGGAAGCAGGCTGCCAGCAAAATTGGCAGGGCAGGCTCCCAGGAGGCTGCAGGGAGGCTGGAAGGGAGGCTGCCAGGAGCTGGCAGGGAGGCTGGAAGGCAGGCTGGCAGCAAGCGGGCAGGAAGCTGGAGGGCAGGGCTGCCAGAAGGCTGGAAAGGGAGGCTGGAGGCAGGCGTGCCAGGCAAGGCTGCAGGAGGGTGCTGCCCAGGAGGGCTGGGAGCAGGCAGGCTGGAAGGCAGGCTGAAGGTGGGCTCGCGTCTGGCGAGGGAGGCTGGAGGCAGTGGCCAGGGGAGGCTGTGCAGGGAAGAGTGGCGTGCGGGAGCGGCCAGGACGATGCAGGTCAAGAAGAGCGAGGTTATGAAGCAGCAGGTCTTTTCCTCGGAATGCGGCCACGTGCGAGCTGCTTCCCCTTATATCCGGGGGGGTTGCGGCAATAAATTCCCCCCGCATTCGCAATTAACTCCAGGCATCCATTAGGCTTCCGCTGTGCATCCACTAGCTTGTGCTCTGCATCTCGCTAGGCTTCGTCCGCTCGCATCCGCTTTATCCGTTGTTGCCATCCGTTCCGCGTCGTTTTTTCCGTTCTGCATCCGACTTTTGCACTGAAGACCCCCCCGAAGCCCTGCATCCGCTCCCATGCCTTCCCATCCGCTGGGCTTCATTCCGCATCCACTTATGGCATTCTCCTCCCCGCGTCCGTGTTATCCGCTTCAATTATGCAAATTTTCGCCCCTTTTGAGTGCGGAAACAACGGATGCAACATTTTTCTCGTCCGTTGTGTCCTTTTTGCATTCATTGGGCAGTGTGACACGGCCTTAAGTAATAGCAGTATAGTCAAGCTACATATTTAAAAAATAATTGTAGTATCAACAGTATTACTCTCTGTGTAATAAATTAAAAACAATTCCCCAATCATTTACCAGTAGATATTAATTCCATTATGTTATCAAAACAAGTTTCCACATTTCACTCTATCTAGTGGAGATGGTTCCCTCCCTTCACTTCTACTACCATCTAGATGTTTTGGGGCTATTACTTATGCCATCCAAGCCATCATGGTCAATTGTGATCTGCTGCAGGTAGTTTCTGAAGGATATGATACAAATCACGACAAAAAAAACCAAAATATGTCATGCACAAAAATGCCATTTAGAAGTCAAGCTCATGACTTGTTTCAACCGTTATCTAGTACAAAATTTGATCTGTTTGTTCTTAATTTATCATCCATTAAAGAGCATTTTGTTTTTCAACATCCTGCTGGCCAGTGGGGCAAAGGACTGCAAGAACTGTAATTCAACACAGTTGACCATAATGGCTTGTTCCATATACCATGATTCAAAATTGATTCAAACCCTGATTTAACATCTATATGATTTGAACCATTATGCTTAGTATCATTCTTGCTAGTAGAATGCATTTAGAATTGATACCTTAACCAAGCCCGATTAATTAGCCTTCCCCAATCTGCCATTACTTTCAGATAATATACCATTAACCTAACACATCTGGAGTTTATCTTCATGTTAGGATACATCAATTAAGTAAAATACCAAAGTCAAATTTAAAAGATTATACAGGTTAATTTACTTCTCTCAACATAGACACATCAAAAATATTTAGAGATTAAAAATAAATTCTTAATCTATTTTTATAAATATATGTTTTCTTATAAAATACAATGAAATATAAATATGCATTCATTTTTTAAATTAAATTTGCTTTTTAATCCCCAGAAATATTTCAACTATTCCAAAGCAGGTGCTTTAAATTTTTTTAAATCTGATAAAATCCTTGATTATATCAAGCTAGGGAAGAATGAAGATATTAGATGGTCATTCAACATAGTCACAGGACTCCAATCAGAATTTGGTATCTTGTTACTTTTGCCTACATTTCCCTATTTGAAGTACAGAAACTAATTTATTCATATAAAAGTTGCATCTTGCCGTTTAAGTATACATAGACTATTAAAGCTCAGAGCTATTAAAATTAGCTTAATTCAACCTCAATTACAAAAATAGAAAATAGGCAGATACAGCAAGAAAAAATCATGCACTAAATATCAGATTACATTTCTAAAGAAACATACCTTTCTAAACCATATTTTCACTATGGTAAGAAATATTATTTAAAAAACTGTCAAAGCAGCC
Source organism: Laticauda laticaudata (assembly GCA_004320025.1). NCBI lineage: Eukaryota > Metazoa > Chordata > Lepidosauria > Squamata > Elapidae > Laticauda > Laticauda laticaudata. The sequence goes on along the minus strand of BHFT01030330.1, from coordinate 4,401 downwards.
TTGCAAATAAATGTATGTGTGTTAAAGATACTCCCAATTCAGAATCTACCATCACTTCAACTCCAGAGAGTGCTCTCCTCTCATCCATTCCATGCATAGTTCATTCTTTTAAATTCCAAACTTAATGGTTATATAAGGCCTCCTGTAATACATGTTACCTTACTCACTTCATCACACTATAAATTAGCCCAGTTACATTGAGTGTCTCTTGCTTATTGTGCTGGGAGAAATAAAGGGGGTAATAATTCTGCTCTAATGGTACCAATTATATCATGGACTATCCAGCAGTAGCTTTTCACAATGAAGTAGTGGTTTGAAATTCTTCATTTGAGTGGAGCTATGAAGATAATGGATATATTTGCAATGATGTCTATATTTTGTGATTTAAATATTTTCTGTCCTAATATGATATAACTTTAAAATGGTTTAAATTATCTTTAAGTACAAATATCTGTATCCCACAATTTGAAAATTACCTCAAGAACAATGAGAAACAGTGCACATAAAAGACATGGCCCAGTTAGAATGAGACAGCAGCATTCAATAGCTTTCAGATTCTGTCAAGCAAGACACAATATTTTGCTTCCTTCATGCTTCCTTTCAATAAGCCTCTATTCAAAACAAACGAAAAGGGCATAAAGTTGTGGAACTTACATAAAGAGGTGCTTCAGTGCAGCTCAATTCCATCATTGCAGCATCTGCAAATAGAGCAAACCAAGATAATTATCACACACTTAATTGCAAAGCATTGATACTGTGGATAGTCAAAGATACTAAGACCATCACCATGGTATCTGAAGAATTCAACGAGCAATTCTCTGTCCCATACATTTGTAAAAGCAGTCACTTTTTTCATTATCCTCCATAAGAAAGAAAACACAACAGGTGCAATGTCTGGAAAGTTTACAACCATTCTTTTGACAAAAACTACTTAAATTAACTGAATTTGCATTATGTAAGGTCATCCAGGTGGCAATAAGTTTAATAAACTTTCCATTTGGAGACTCACCAAATAATGCTTGCAATTTAAATAAATGAAACATTACATAGCCCACAGCTAGGCTGTCTTTTCAGGGGTGACTTAATTCCCCCCCTTGCAACCTCGGGTGGGCAGGCGGTGACGGCTTGGATGTTGACTTTAGCGTTGGTGGGGCACTTCGTATCGGGAGACCTTCCACCACTGTTGCTTTCCCTGCCCAAGAGGGCAGCCCAACCCCACGTGGGGAGGCAAATCTCCCAGGGCTGCAGCGCAGGATCGGCCCACCCTCCCCCCGTCGGAGAAGCGTCAGCTGCCATCCCTGGCCGTGGCGCCAGGCAGAGCGCAAAGAGCTTTGCTGGGTCGCCAGTGCGAGCTGACAGGGCGGGTCGTCCTTCCCAGAGGCCGGAGCTCTTGCCAAGGCAAGCGGAGCGCCTCCCCGCCAGACTCTCTGCTCATCCCGCCAGGGCGCACGCCAGGAGCCGTCGGGCTGGGCAGAGCAGGAAAGCGAGCCGCAGGTAAGCGCCCACGCTGCCAAGCAAAAGAGCCGGGCCGACCTGAGGTTGGCTTCTTCCCAAGTCTCCCAGCGCGAAAACCCAAAAGGGGCCATAGGGAGAAGGCTGCCGAGAGTGATAACGCCCACCTGTCCACAACAGGATTAGAAGGTGAGTAAGCAGTGTATCTCCCTTGGCATGTAGAGAGCCCGAAGCTGCCCATTCGACCTTTCCCAACCCCTCGCCCAGCCTGTCCCCGTGCATTCTCCAAATTGCTCCGGCAGCTCCAAATGCTGCAGCAGAACGGGCATACAGGAGAGGCCACTGACTCGCGCGGGCTCTCTGGAGGAGGGGTTGCTTGCCTACCCTGTCCATGGTGCTTGATCGCCTCTCCAGTGGTCCTTTGGGTTCAACGACTGGAGGACTTGGGAAGGGAAGCCAAAGCTCAGGCAAAGCCTTGGCTCTTTGCTTGCCAAGCCCGGGCGCGCAACCTGCTGGGGCCTTGCTTTTCCTGGTCTGCCCAGCCCGCACGGCTCTTGGCGCAGACCCTGGCGGGATGAGCGGAGGGTTCAGAAAGGGAGGTGCTCACTGCCTTGGTGAGGAGCTCTGCTGCCTAGGCAGGAGGGCCAGCCTGTCAGTTGCCGCTGGATGCCCCAGGCGAAGCTCTTCACACTCTGCGCTGCAGCAGAGCTACAGGGATGGCGGCTGGGTGCTTCTCCCGAGCGTGGGCCGATCCTGCAGCTGCGGCCCCGGGAGCTTGCCTCCCACTGGGTTGGGCTGCCCTCTAAGGGGAGGGCAAGGGAGGCTTTGTCATACCGGTAAGTAGGCGTGAAAAGAATTGGCTTTGCCTTGGAAGGTGAAGGAAGACGGCAAACAGACGCTTGAAGCCGAGTGTCGTCCAGCCGGGCTTTCCGTCTTGCCAAGGAGGAGTCCCCTGGCTTGGCTGTGCATGGCTGCGCAAACGCCACAGTGTTGCTCCAATGTCGTGGCCAGCAAAAGGGAGAAGAGAAAGCAATGGGGAAAGGTCTCCCGATAACGAAGCCCACCAACGCCAAAAGTCAACGCAGGCAGCACCATACCGTATATTGCAACAAAAGTACCTTTCAAACGGCAAGCCCTCTCCCCCCATTTTGCATTGTTTAATATAGGCCTTAATTTGGGGGGAGGGGCTTAATTTGATTTTATGCTGATAAAACATGCTGGGCCTCCATGCTGGAGGCCGTATTATTGGATAAACATGGTACCTAAATAATTCAAATTTTCTAACTTTCTTTGCCATTATTTAAAAAATCTGAAAGAGTATATTTTGATAATGCTATCAAAACGTTGTACATTAGACAAGCTAAATCCTTTGTGAGCAAAATAATAAACTGACAAAAATATGACATCTGAAATGCTAATATTAAAAAAAAAATAAAGCAATTTGGACTCCACAGTATACTGTGCCTCTCCTCACATGTTCCTTAAAAACATTGACTTTGCTAGGAAATAGTTACTGAGAATTCTTACAAAAGAATTAATATTATTATGTTCAAACTTTTTTAAATGTAAACACAGCCTCCATTCATTTTCAAACCTTCAATATTTCAGCCAAAATTAATAATATAACCAGATATAGATAATTTTCTTCCAGCTCTCTTTCTCATCCTCAGGGCTATAATCCTCTGACATAGCAATTGTGATTCAAGACAATTTATGCAACAGTAAATTTATTATTGTTAGTCCTTGTTTAGCAATTGCCTCATTTAGCAACTATTCACAGTTACAACAGTGATGAAAAAGTAACTTTACAATCAATCTTCACATTTATGATCTTTGCAGGTCTGTAAAGCAAAGAAAAGTTGAAATAAGATCATAAGCACAGGAACAGTTTCATAGTTAACATTCCAAAGGTAGATGGAAAAATAGAAGAATAACTTTATTACAGTCTTAGACCAACAATAGACATCACTATTTACAATATATATAAAAAATAGTACTGACACATTATAATACATTAATAGTGTATAAAAACATCCCTGTTAAGAAAATACATGTTCTCAAACAGTTAGGGTCACTCCCTGGTTTATATAAGTGGAGAGCCGATAAGTAGGTGTGTTAATATCATTTTCCAAAGATTGTTCTATCTCCAAAAATTGGCACAAATTGACAGCTATAATTCTGTAATCAATTTTTTTTCTTGTAGACACTGCAATAACACAGAATTTTACCACTGCATGCATAATAGCCAGGTTTGAGTCCTGGAGGGGAAAGCCTACTTAAAAATTTTCTGCCCTCCCTGGCAATCTCTCTAGTAAGGGGAGAATATACAATGACCTATAAACTCTGTGTAACTCACAGTACAATACAACATGCGAGATACCTTCAACTTCTCCTTTACCACATATACATACCCGTTCTGCTGTTGGTGTTTTCTTATACCTGCCCTGAAGGAATGGGAAATATTAAAATCTGGCTCTGAAGAAACCTATGATTTGTTTTGGGAAGATTAGATCATTCAGATATCTTGCCGATTCCCACACTCCCTGTTTGATTCTGTCCCTGCTGTGGCAAGCCAACCTGTTTAGTTCTTCTTGCAACTCCATGTCCTTCATTCTATTGATTACTACTTGCTTTGCTTGGTCAAAGTCTAAGGACATTAAGAAAATTGGTGAGAGCCCATAGGAGCCCAGCTTGTAGTCTATCACCTGCTTCCAGGGGGAGGGGTAGTTATCAGTCAGTACTAGCAGGGTCAGTCCTTCTGAAAGAAATGCATTTTTAGCCAATGAATAATCATCATCTTCCAAGCTCTTACCTCAATTTGAGGCATGCCTGTCTCGATTCTTAACTGGACATTTGGAATTCCTTTGGGTGCAACTAAAGCCCATGTCACACCGAACCAACGGATGCAAAGAGGATGTAAAACGGACAAAAAACCTTGCCATCCGTTCG
>BHFT01030329.1:0-27209 GCA_004320025.1 Laticauda laticaudata | reverse complement strand
GGGCTTTAAAATGACCAAGAAAAAATCTTTATTCTCCTTTTGACACTTAGATTTCAGCTTCAGGTTGCCTATTAGTGTCAAAATAGATTAATATAAATTTCTTTCCATACCATTTGTAATATAAAGATAAAAAAAAGGTTTTTTTAATCTCCTTTTCTCTTTCCTTCGCCGCTTAATGATCTTCTTTCAGAAATATCCCTCTAGGTACTTTTAGATTCAGGGTACCTTGCTTAGATGTTCTCTGTTGTTTAGCCCTGTCTGTCCTGTTTTCCTCTTTGTCTTCCTCCTGCACAATCTTATCCAGTTGGGTTCTTCTTTGAGGTGGCCATTTCTGACCACTGATGCAATCGCCTTGGGGGAAGGGAGTTTAGAGCAGCCAAGGAGGAGAGATGCGGCTCCCTTCCCCTCGGCTAGCAATCTTCCCCCTCTTCACCACCTCTATGGGGTGGCTTCAGTCCCAAATCCAAAGGATTGGGGCGCTCCAGCAGTGAGCACAGATTGAAACCACGCATGATCACAGATTTTGGCCTGTCGCTGAAGAGACCCAAACTGGAAGTCAATATAATTGAACTTAATATATCGATTAAACCAACTTTGTTTTCCTTTATAGCCTGAGGATGAAGCTTTGGTTGTAGGCATGACAAATGGCATATTGAATGTTAAACATCGGAAGCATGAAGGAGTAAAAGAGGTTTTGCATCGGAGAAGGCCTGCATACCGAACCTTTGTGAAAGGAAAAAATTATCTACCAAAGCAGGTATGCAGAAAAAAGTGTTCAGAGAAAGCCTTATTTTTTTTTTGTTAATGAATAGCAAAAAGAAGTTCAGATGTGAGGGGTAAAATTGGGCTATATTTCACTGCATATTAACAAGAGTTAATTGGGGACCAGGTTGGAAAAGCTGGTATGGGGTAGCCAATTAAAAAGAAAAATAAACAAAGATGCTACTGGTTAACTGGATACTAAACATTTAAAATGTTAAGCATTAAAATATTAAGCATTTAAAATACAGATGTGGGCAAGTGGCAAACATGGTGATTGAAGTAATCAAGTTGCACTATATTCAAAGTGAAGTGAACAAAGTTTGGAAGGCCTTAGAACAGTCTGATGTCTACTGAGACCATCTCTCACTGAGTTAATTTAATCTTTTTTATAATGTAAAAGGATCTGTTTTATTTATATAATAAGTATCCTGCCTGGTCTTGTACTGCATAGATGACAGTTTAAATTAGTGAAGAATTAAAATATAAAATTACACAAAAGCATGATTTTTTAAAATATTGAAAACCTTGTGGTGGGGTTCATACCAGGAAGTTCAAAGTGTACTTAGGGTCACTGAAGACACCTTTTCTCTTGGCTTCCTCCAATGAGCTCTGCCATTGCGTACAGATATAGAAGAACATTTTCACTTTTTTGTATGGTCTGTGCAGGGAGTTTGGGGAAATGGTCCAGAAGGTATTCTGGATTGCAGTGATATTGTTTAAGATAACTGCCTAAAATTACCTAGTCAGGTGAGAACCCAGAAATCAGTACCCCCTTTTTTCAGTGCACGAACCTTGCAAGAACAAACTATATCTCTTATAGATTCCATTTGGCAGAGGATGAGATTAATTAAGACAAGAAGAAAATGAAGCTAAAACAGGAATTTTTACCGCTTACGTTGTTGACTGTTCTCTGACTCTTTTCCTGTCATTAGGAAGATTTATTTGTCAGCAAGCCTGTGAAGAACTATTTGAAGAAATATGACAAGTTTCTGCGAACTTTCCAGGTTTCTAAGGCTCTGGATGCAGTACTTCAGGTAAGATAATGTTACTTGAACCATCTGCTTTATTTTTAAATACATCGCAGTGAGTCTGGTCAATATTTTCATAAATATAAGCCTTCTGCTATATATGCAATAAGGTTGGTACTACGGTGCACTAGTGGTACTGTTTATTAGTGCACAGTACTAGTGGACTGGGATACTAGTGTGGAATACCAGATGTAATGTTAAATGGTATTGGAGAAATCCTCTGTAGATTTTATGTGAAGAAGTATGAAGGACTGGGAAAACAAAGACATGACATTGTTTTGAGTATTGCTTGTTTAACTAGAATCTCTTTATATTTTAATAGAATTTTACAAAGCTCTGATCACATTGTAAATTGCAATACTTCAGGATTACAGAAGAGATAGGTAGTCCCAAGGTTCACAAACATTCTCTTATTGCTGTTTACACTTTAATTCCTAAAGTAGCAAAGTGGTTTTAGATTGGTAAAAGATGCTGCTAAAAGCGTTTCAAGTTTTCATATTTGTTTTATATCCTCCAAAGGAAAATAAAAGCTCTTCCCTCTGCCATTAATATTTCCTGAAAATTTCCATCTTCAGGCAGAGCAACCTTTAATCCAAATTTTGGGCGGAAAACTGAGTCTGACCTGGGGACTGGATTGAGTTTTCCACTGCTGTAATAAATTGAAAGATAACAGGTTAAGTTCTCCCTCCTGAGAGACCTTCATAGACAGCACTCTTCTGCCTATGAAAGGAATTGAGGGCCATTGCTTTCCATCTCTTGCCTGGATAAAGGCCTTTGGTAGAGAGCATCTTTCCCCATCTTTCACTGCATGGCAGGCTTTTGTTTGCAGGAGGAGGCAAAGTGGTGAAAGGTGGACATAGTTTTCACCTCATGTGCATCCTTCTTGAGAACAGTGATGAGTGGCTAACAGAGAGCTGTGTTTGAAGGCAAATCACACAATAATGCCAGAAGGGAGAAGGTTGTTTGAGGAAAGAACTGAGACTTACTTGAGGCCATATGGGTCAGAATAGATTTGGTTGGAGCCAGGCAGTTAGGTGGTTTCCCCAACTCAGGTTGGCAAGCGCTCTGTAGGATTTCATATTGGTGCCTTTTCTTCTTGGAGAAGCAAGATTTTGAATTATGCACCATAATTGTGCATATATACTGTGCCACTGACCTGGAATCTCTCCCCACTTCAAGTTCTTATATCAGCATGTAGGTATGTTTTAAGGAAAAGTGGAATTAAAAGATTTTAGTACACTTTTTATATGTAGTTGTTACCTGCTTTTCATCATTAAATGTGAAAGTGGAATGAGCCATTATTAAAATATAATTTATTCATATAAGAAAGCAACATATAAGATTACCTTGCCCTTGAAATAACTATAAATTAAATTATGTTGGTTTGGAAAACAAAAAAGTGTTTCATTAATGATTCTTGAACAGCTCCTTGCAATCAAGACCCTGAACAGATGTGTCCTTGGTCCAGCAATTGGACAAGATTGCAACAAGCTGTTCTGAATGGCTTTTAAATGTAAACTGTTACATTCTGAATTAACTCATTTTTCTTTATGTTGAAATGCCTGAGGACATTTTATTGTAAAAATGTGTTCTTGAATACTTTCTACTTCTAGGGCCCTGAAAAAAAGAATCCACCTGAAGTTACAGTTGCTGTCATGCAAGAATTAAACCGCAGAGGAACCCTGAAAAACGCACTTGCTGGGCGGGATGAAAAGCAGCTCAGTGTCCTCCTTTCTTTCTTAATAAGGTTAGTTGTCAGAGACAACTACATATTAATCCAAATTAGAATAAATTGCCTGGGATATATTCTAATTTTAGAATGATGGGGTTTTCAAATTCTTTTTTTAAAGTTTGGATGAGTTTCATTGAATCAAAGGGGATGGAGAAATATCAGAATATCAGAAAGAACTTAATACAATAATGCGCTATACTCTGATTTAAAATCACAGTTAAAATACAGAGTCTTAGTCCAAGTGGCCCATAACATTTAAACAATGTTTAAAGCATTATTCTGCATGAAGAATTAATACTTAAATCAACTTAATGGGTAGCATCTTGACCCCAGATTATAATGTTGGGGGGGGGGGTTTAGTTCCAGGGGACCAGTGCTAGGTGGAAAAAAACTCCTAACCATGTAATTTGGAAGTTATTTCTTGATAAGGAAGAGGAGTTTCCTTTCTTTCTCCAGTAGGTCATTAAAAGTGAAAAAAATGGGCATTATAGGAAGTTTAATTCCTGGTTATGAATTACATTTGCAGAAATGTGACTGATGCAAGATATGCTCCTGTACTGATAAATGTTGCAGAACTTATTACAGGTACATTCATATGTCAAATAACATAAATAAAGTTGATGTTTACGTAGATATTTCAAAACTGCATGCATTTTGTTGTTCATGAAAGAACACAATCCACAAATAAGCATAGAGGTAGTTATAATTCAATGGGAATTTGAATGCTTGCATATAAGGAAGTTTCAGATCTAAGCACCCTGCAAGACAGATCCAACTAGCGGGTCTTGAGTTTAACACCCCTGAACTTGAGGGCATCTTGACCCTGTAGGATCCAAGATGGAGGTGGTGGTGACTCAAATAGTCTCATGGATAAATTTGTATCTCTTTGTTGCCATGTCTCTCAAACTGGTGCTGGTTTTTTTTTTCCAGTTATTTAGTGGAATGAAAGTGGCAAGAAAGCAAGGAATTACAGACATCACCTTTTCTGTGGTAACAAGAATCTGGCTGCCAAATTAGTTTCTTATTTATATCTTGATTAAAATTGTTCTAGAAAAAAAGGCAGTTGGGAATTACTAGTATGTCTTTATCCTCATTTAAGTACACAAATTCCATTAATCTTTATCTGTTCTTTTCCAGATATATATATGCCTGTGATTGGACAATCTTCAGTTATTGATAAGCAGTTTCTGAAACTTCAAAATCTTGTAGAGAAAGAGATTGATTACCAAGAGGAATTGCTAGAGGTTTTGGGAATGATGGATGCACTGTTTGCTACCATGACAAGAAAAAAATCCAGTTCCATGGATGTGAACAAAACAGTTGAGCTATAAAAAACACTGGAACTGCGCTGAGAATTTTCACCAGTGGAATCTGCATTTAGCTCTTATTTGCACCCCAAAGAAAACATTACTTTTGACTGGAGAGTGACATATCTTCTGAAATATTTTAATGCAGCCAGGTGGATTTTTAAATTCAAATGCTATTTTATTTTAACCCTTTTATTTATGTAAATTCATCAGGCTTTTTGTTTTAGATTATTCAAATATTTTTCTAATCATTACAATTGTCAGCTGCTAAAGTAGAAATAAATGCCAGAACATGCATCTCTCATGGAACCATTTGTATTTAATCAGGTCTGCTTTCATTTGGGAAAACCAAGCCTTTGGAGATGTTTCTGTGCCAACTTTCAACACAATTTTTCAATAAAAATATTCTGTATATGTATAGTATCTAAGAATACTTATGCTGAATCTTTAAAAATTTTAAATTCTAAGAATTTATTATAAACATGTACTTTCTGTTGACTCAGCAAATGAAAATAAATGATAACAGTTGGCAAAATAGCATGTTTTCTCCTTCACATAGTATGAATAAGAGCATGCTGTCAGCCAACGACTAGGATTATTTAGGAATCTAATCCAAGTAGCAAATTATTCTTGGACAGTGTGGGATTGTCTGATTATTTCTAATTGCCAAGAATGCACATTTAAGTTTCTACTACAAATAGAGTAGTGTCATCAAGCAGTCTCTTAATGATCATATTTCCAGCTTAGTCCTTCAAGTCTTCCAATGGTGCACTAATTGCTACTATAATTGAGTCCATCCATCTTGCTGCTGGTCATCATGTTTTTTTTTTCTTCCACCTTTCTCAGCTTTATATACTTCTCAAGAAAGCTATGTCTTTGTATAATGATAATTCGATCCTGGACATTTGAGCTTCAAATAAAAAATGGGTTGATTTGTTGAATAACCCATTTGTTTGTATTCTTGGCTATGTATGGTATTTTCAGGAGTCTTCTCTGTTGTCAGAGTTCAAAATCATCAATATGCTTTTCATCTTGCTTCTTAAAAGTACAACTTTTCCCTTCCATAAACAGGAAAACCATTGACTGCATAATTATGATTTTTGTTAAACACAGAAAGATCATAGCAGTGAATTTCTTCCAAGGCCTTCATTGCTACTCAAAAGAACCAGCACACTACTTGACTGTTGGTTCTTTTGCTGTTGATAATAGATTCTTAAAAACAGAAGCTATCTATCTCTTCAGTAACAATGGTTATTGTTCTTATTATCATTAGCATGGCCTTTTTTTAGTATTGGTCCCATTTTTTAAAACGTATTTCTTGACTTGAATACTGGAACTTGTAAATCATTTACATATTCAATTATCAGAGAAGTCTTACCAGAATGGTTTACCAATGATGTCTCCCATGCAATATGAAACTATGGTTTTGCCATTGTCATTAAAGTAATCATCTGCCTCAAAGATCTTTTTATATCATTCTTGCCCAGTATTGGTGCCTGCTGAGATGGGGATTATATAATTTTAGCATCCCTTATTCATCCTTTCCATGAACATAACACCACCATAATAAGACAGCCAGCAGGATTTGAGGGGACTCACTCTTATACTGCGCTTCAAATTAGTAACTTTTGAATTGTACAGGTGGAAATATTTGATTAATAAATAAGAATACTACTAGGTCAGAATGCTGTGTATCTGTTAATTGAATTTCTAAAATTCTAAAATTGCAGACCTTTTTTCATCAACCTGGTCATTTCCAGGGGTGTTGGTCATAATACCTCTGACTAATGGGAATTGTTGTCCAAAATATTTATTAAGTACCAGTTTGTTATCCAGATTAAGCCATTCTGTATGCTGTGACCTAGTAATTCTCAGATCAGTTTAAGATATGCTATACTTAAATTGACAAAAAATCCACAATTTGCACAAGTAGCACAGATATATATTTATATAGATGCAGTGGTCAGTCCATTATTTCAGCATGATAAAGGGCCAAATCTTACACAGCTCAATGAACAATCATGTCTGAAGGAACTTGCTTATTTGTTAACATACTTGAGAAAATGAAGTTTACACCCTTTGTAGGTAAATTTTTCTGCTGTAATAGAATATTCACAGCTAAGTATGCAGTGTTGCTTTCTGCTGCCAGTAACCTGATGACAACTCTATAGCAGTGATAAATTCCATTTTAAGATGAGTTCGTGTTTGACTCTCTCCTGTTACAGCCTCAGGAGTGACCTTATGATATTTATTTTTGTTGAATTTATTGAATGTTGAATTGATTCAATGTTCTCCCAAAATGTTCCCTTACAGTGAAGGTATGAATAGAAATGTCAGGAGATTGGTTAGTGTTTTTCTCTCTTTCCCCCCCCTCCCCCCACATTGCATAGTGACACAGACATGGTCATGAAACACAACCCACAGAGTTTCAGTGAAAGATAAGAAATATAAGATCCCTCCAGGGTCATTGGGAATGCTGGCTGGTTCAGTCCTGCAGCTTAAGAATGAAATAAGCAAACAAAGTTTTGTAATTTACCTGTAAGCTTTCTTGCTCTGAGTAGCTGTTCGGGGAAATTATGTATATTTCTCTGAAATATTTTTAGTTATTGAACAAATGTTATGAGTCAAAAGGTTATTGCTTTCAGCATGAGACAATATCGTTGGCGGAGAGAGTCCACCTGACAAAAACAGGACATTGAATACTCTGAAACTAGAAACTGACACACACAAAAAAGTTACAATAGTCTTATTTATTAGCATAATCCCGCCTACTACCAGTATCTTAGACATCTATTGTTTGATTTTGGTGGTGACTTATTTAAGTGAAATTGATTAATGTGTTTTATTAATTGAAGGACTGGTGACTGAATTAATTTTGAGTGAGATCTAGTCCCTCACCCTTCTTTGTGATACCTTTAACAAACTAAAGTTATATAAGTAATGGCTCAACTAATCCAAAAAGGTGTATAATTTAAGACCTGCTCCCCTACCCTGTTATCTTCTTGAAAGCAATCTTCTTGTACAGTAAATATAAAAAGTCTATACACTCCTATGAAAATGCTTGGATTTTGAGATGTAGAAAGTCAGACTAAGATAAAGCACTTCACAATTTTTCCACCATTAATATAAGTTGTACAGTTCAATTGAAAAAGTAACTGAAAACTTTTAGGGCTAAAATTAACAATAAAAGTACAATAACATGTACAAGTTGCACATTTTTAATATTCCCCCATTTGCCTAATGGAGGGACCACAACATAAGGGAAAAAGGAGAAGATAAGGCACTTTTGAGTTCTGTGAAAGTGCCACTTATGGTTGAAGGTGGTGAAGCTTGTAACCACATGAAAGAGGTCTTAGGTGGTAGAGGAGAAAGGAAACAATCTACTTGAAGTACATGGAAATAAAGGTCAAATTATCTTATTGTTTCTCAAAACACTGGAGAAGCAAATGAAGATATTGTGGTAATGATTCCTATTGCATATAGTCTTTTTATCCAGGAAAGTTTTAATAACTCACCCTTCAATTTAGATGAAAGTTTGAGCAGACATTTGAACTGTTCAAGGATCTAACAAGTTGCATGTTCAATGCTGCTTAATTCAAGGGAAGACATAGAATTTTTGGGAAATGATATTGAACATGATATTGTGAACTTTTTCTGAGACTAGGAAGTTAATTAACATCCCTACTGGGGGAAAAAAACTAATCTTGTTCAAGGTCACAGGTGATTACACTTCATTGCTCTGAAAATTCAGTTCTATGCTAAAAAAAAATCCTCACACTTTCAAGAACATTCTTAATCTCTATTTATTATTTAATCTATTTATTTGATTTTTGACACCATCTGACTCCAGTCCAACTCAGTTAACAATGTACAGTATTGATAATGTTTTTATCAGTGATTTAGCTATGCTCATTAATTGTTTTACATGAAATTGATCTTCACACAAGTATTGCAATATATCTTTGGGATATTTCTTTTACATATCTCTTTGGCCAAGATTTTAAATGATTAATTTTAGTTGCAGCATATTTATATTATATGTTCTAATTTGTACTGAGTGGCATGGCAATAAAATGATATCTCACATGCTTACAGTTGTACTCAGCATTCCTCATCAAATTGGGGAGAGATTTTGATTTGACTCACAAAGCTAACATCAGGTTTATTATATCCATGTTGGTCATGCCTTAGCCAATAAGTGGAAAGACTGCTCATTAAATTTGCAAATGGCACATAAATGGTGATACAGCTTTTTTAAAGGATGATTTTACAAACATGTTTGGGATAAATACATGTCCTTCATCTGACAAAAATGTATAAAATAAAAAAAAACCCTCCAAGGGTAGGTTTGATGGATAATTTTCTGTCATCAGTTTTCTATGTTTCCATAATATTCCATAATATTCAGAACTGAGCACAGTAACCAAGGTGAGATCTGATCAAAGCAGAAAAAGAATAACAACTTCCTTTAATTTGGAAATTATGCTCCTATAGATGCAGCCAGAAACTGCATTTGTCTTTTGTGAAATTACATATACTATGGACTCATATTCAGCTTGCGATATACTATTCCATGACATTCTGTGCAAGTATTATTACCAAGGGAGGGATCCCTTGTCTGAAATGGTATAGGGCATGGGTTTCAAACTCGAGTGTGTCATGTGAAGTATTGTGACATATCGCAATGTTTTTTGCCTTTGTGGAGCCAGAGTGTATATGTGGCCTGCTTGTGATACATTTGGCCTACGGGCTGCCAGTTTGATAGGCTTAGTATAGGGCTTCCTGCCTGAGCAGCGGGTTGGACTAGAAGACCTTCAAGGTCCCCTCCAAGTCTGCTATTCAATTCCATTCCATTCTCTCAGCCTGTATTTCTGATTTGTTTCCTAATAAATGATCACAGCACGTTTCTGCTACATTTCGTTACTTTCAGCCAATTATTCAGATAATTTTTTTAATTTTAGAAAAAAATCCTATCAGTTCAACAGTTTACCCAGAGAGATTCTAAACTTTCCTTCACAGAATCTGCTTAAGCAGTGGCTAAACATTTTGAGATGCTTTAATTTTAACTTTTGCACTGAATGAAGATTTAGATATTATGGTTTAAATAAGTATATTTAGTTTCATGAAAAGAAGGATTAGGGGTGACATCATAACAATGTTCCAATATCTAAGGGGCTGCCACAAAGAAGACATGGTCAACCTATTCTCCAAAGCACCTGAAGGCAGGACAAGAAGCAATGGATGGAAATTAACCAAGGACAGAACCAATCTAGAACTAAAGAGAAATTTCCTGATAAGGAGAACTATCAGTGGAACAATTTGCCTCCAGAAGTTGTGCTCCAGCACTGGAGGTTTTTAAAGAAGAGATTGGACAAGTATTTGTCTGAAATGGTATAGGCTTTCCTGACTAAGCAGGGGTTGGACAAGAAGACCTCCAAAGTCCCTTCCAACTCTGTTATTCTATGTATGAAATATATATGTAATGAATTGTTTAGAGTTTCACAAGATTGCTAGGTTTGCCTAACTTGAATCTCCTTTAAAGTATAACTTATATTATTTCATTAGCAACTCTAATGAAATATTAGAATTGCTAATAGGAAGCACCCAAGGCAGTCATTTTCATGATGAGGAAGATCTTTAAATATCCTCCTGCGGCTTGCTTTAATAGTAAAAAAGATTAATAAGTCTCTTAATTCATACATTATTCTAAAAGCCAAGTTTGGGAGGAGGTTCAAAGTGTATTTTGTCCAAAATATGTTATTTGTTCCAGAAGTTTCATCTATGTTATTATTACACCAGAGTGGTAGCAAAGCTTTACCATGAAAATTTTGCATGCTATATAATCTGTGTTAGATCTTGCAAACCCGAGAATGAACTATTTTTGCCTGTTATGTTGCTTTGGAATTATTTGGCAGCAGTATCTGCCCCTTAAATAGAACAACCAGGAAACTATTTAGGTGTTAAGTCTTTTGTTTTAAACACTTACTCTTGAGTGCTAAGATGCAAGAAAGCAACCAAGCTCAGAGAACACCAAAGATAATTTTCTAATATTACAGAGTATTTAACTTCATTTTGGGAATTTCTGTATTTATACTGTATTTATACAGAATACATATTTAAATTTATTATCTGCATAATAATATAACACGGTGACTTTCTCTCTCACACTTCCTAAAATATGTCTTTCTGTCCAAAGTATGTTATTGAGTATTTAGGAGATGTGGAACCAAGTTAGTTTTTTTAAAATTCTTTCCTGGCATATCCTTTCCCTCCATTTTGTGTAATAGGTCCATGGCAGTTTTGTAAAATAGATTAACCATAGTAGTTGTGTAGCAAATTTACCTAGTGGCAGAATACTATTGTTAAAAGACTAAATTTATTCAGAATCTTGTCGTAGAGTCCTTGCAACTAGTGTACTAGTTTTTCAGTAGTTGTTTTCATCTCTGCTTTGCTTTTTGTATCTTTATTCTTGTGCAATTTTGATTAGTTTATCAAAATGTGTGCATTAAAAAAATAGAGTTTAAAAAAAGGTATGTTCATTGCCATAATTATCAACAGAGTTAATTTCTATATGTTGAACCAAGATAGGGAGAAGGAAGAACACAACTTTAAGTCTTAATGCTCACATGCATAAAAGTGTAAAAAGACTTCCCATTTTCTCTTGTTACATACAGGATAGGATAACCTTTAATTTCGTTCTTTTTTGTTCACTGAATCAGGAAAGGGGGAAAAAAAAGCAAATGCAGCTCCACCGTACAGTGGGGATTTAAAACTTAAAATTATTTTCTTATGTAACATTTCTACATTTTAACTGATTCCTTATATCTTTTGAACTCAGGCCCAGCGTAGCCTGAATCAGTCTAGTAAGCTGAATTCATGAAGTCATAAAATAGCTATATTTTAAATTAACATAATGGAGAAATGGTCTCATTGAGGTAAACGAGTCCTTCTGCATCAGGCTCTGTATGGTGGTTTTCTCCGTCTGAATTGGGCCTAGGAAAAATGTCTCCGTTCTCTTTTCCCCATCTTTTTCGACCACAATCGTTACACTTAGCGCGACCTCGACGCTGGCGGTTCCCAGCGGAACAGATCCGCGTTTGGTGCCCCCTCTCGACCCGCCGGGATCCGCCGGAGGCCGCTCGATCCCTCTCCGACGAAGCTTCCACCGAATGCCGGCTCCCCGTGCAGAAGCGGAGGGCTCTTCCACACGCCAGGGACCGGGCGGGCGAGTCGTCCAAGGAGCGGCCTGCCCAGCCAGCCACTCCTTTTCACCGCTTGGGGCGGCTTTGCCTGCGCTCAAGAGCAACAAGTCTCTGAGTGGGAAGCTCCGCCCCGCCGGGAACCCGGGAGCCCCCGAGGTGGCGAGAGCAGCAGCCGGCGACGGAGCGAGGCAGCCGGCGACTCCGAGGGCGCGCGCTACTGGCTTTTGCGGGGCTGGCGAAGCGCTGCGGCCCCGGCTTCTCACCGGGAGCCGTTTCGGGACTATCCCGGTGGAGGGAATGACAGGTAACGTCGCCGGTGCGGGGAAATGTGGCTCCGCTTTCCCATAGACCCGGGGATCGTGTTTGGAGGGGCGGGGGGGGGGGAAGGAGAGGTTCGTTGGGATGCAGGAAGGCTCCTGCTTTTTCTTTTTAACCGATGGACGATTTATCCAGACTCAGCCTTGAGACCTTCTTCCCCCTTTCTTTGGTAAACGTTGCTTTTGCTTCGAATAACACTGATCCAGCAGGTGCAGTTCTGGCTATTGTGAGGCAGCGCTTCTTCTTCTTTTTTTTTTAAAGACTCACCTGGCGTCTTTGGAGGGTCTTCCCACATTTAGACGAGGGGCTTAGTTGCCTGCTTTGACTTCGTGCGGTCTTGAGAATGGGTACCATATTGAACGTGGAAACCCGGGGCAATGGGAACAAAGCTCTTTTATCAAGTTTAGACCAACTGTTTTGCTGTAGGCTAGCGGGATTTGCATTTGCAAACAGGTTTTCTGTGTGGTCTGAAAAACATTACTTTTCCATTTTGGCCACAGTGAAAAGTTTAGTGTAAATTCAAGTCTTAAATGCATTTCTGTGAATTTCTGTAAGAGGCAGATCTCTAAAGTTATCCATCTCAAGCAGATGCGGTATTGTTATTATTTAAACTACACTGGGTAACAATGTTTACTTTTCCGTATTTCCCAGTAAGGAGTTCTGTGTGACTCAGAGGCTTGTGTTGCAGCAGCCATTTTCTACCTTTAGCACAAGAGCAGCTCCTTAATTGAAATGTAATAGAATAGGTCTGATTTAGGACTTGTCTGCACTGGTGCCATAAAACATGTTAAACTTGATTTCACAGTGAAATTCATGCCTGTTTCACCTGTGCTATCTGCCTTAGGCATACCTCAAAATCAGTTCATGTTTGGAAACAGCTGACTTTAAAAAAAGGACCAAGGTAGGTTTCAATTATTTTTATAGTGCAACCAATTGAAATACAAGCAAACTTTTAAGAGGACAAAAGGAAACTACATATTGTAAGCCAATTCTCTATTTCCCTTCTGCATTGTGGCATATTTGTTAGAAAATTAGAACTGATTCCTTTTCCCACATCCTCCTTGATTTCCAAAGACATTTATTGTGAGGACTTCAGCCCTGTGGGATGTAGTTTTCATTTGCCAACCTGGATTGTGGGGAAAACCAAATGTTTAATTTTGTTAAATATATTTTATAAAGTTTTCTTAGCATAATTTACCACCTTTTCTTGTTACCTTGACATACTGTATTGATGTAAACGATTTTGCATAGCATGCCAGTATAAAAAATACAACAAACAAGTGAACACAAATAAAAGAGTTCTAAACTGCAGCATTGTTGTCATATCCCCATGGCTGACCTTCAGTGGAAGCTTATAATTTTTCAAATTGTTTTGTTGTTTGTTGTAAATAAAGACTCCAGTAACTTAAAAGGAAGCTGTAGATTTTATCCCTTGTTGTAGTTAGTGCTCCATTATCTTGAATAAGTGATCCATTATCTTGGTGCAAAAACATAGAGGTGTTTCAGCTCCCCAGAAGAAGGCTTACTACAACCCCATATGAGTCACTGCTATGGGCTTTCGCCTTGCTGATTAGCATCTGCTTTTGTTTCATGTATGTATTATGTGTGGTTGCATCATTTAATTGCCCTGATGAAGAAGCACAAAAAAATCACCTGTTTTCAGGAAGCCTGATATTTCATTTGGATTTGCTCTTCAGCACCAGTTTAGAGAATACAGGCAATTTCATTTCCAGATGTGTAAGGATTAAGCAATCAATATAGAAATTCATAGAAACAGAGATTGCTTGTAGAGCTCTGTGTGAGTGATGGAAGTGGTCTTGTTTTTTTTTCACTTAAAAGTTGTTCCCGAGTATTCTCAGTGGGGTCCAGCAAGGAGCTCTCTTGAAGAGTGTGATTCCTTTTTCTTTACATCTGCTGAAATCAATGGTATGTGAGTGAATAAGTGTCCTTCCACATTTAATTGGAAGAGAAGAAATTGTGTCATTAGCTGGACTTTTGCACTCATGGTGGAGGTATCACGAGTTGCATTTTGTGCTGTGCCTGTCTAAAGAAGTAGGGAATGCAAAATGTGTTCATTGCTTCCGGTTAAATGCAAGATGTATTAATAAAATAATGGCTTTGTTTTAAACAATACCTAGAAGAGTGGCAGCATTAGTGAACATTTATTACGGTAGCAAGTCTATGTTCTTGTTGAGGAAAACAAAACTTTCTTTTTTTGTCTCTGCTATGAACTGATTTCAGAAAGTTTACAATAATTAAATAAAATAAAATACGTTTTAACCAAATAAACATCAAATAAACAACTCATGCATATAATTGAACACTTGGGAGAACCTGCAGACAGACTGGGATTTGCCATTCATAAGTAATTTGAGATATTTTGTAACCAACATTAAAAATAACTGAACAAGATTGTCCTTGGATGGAACAAAGCAAGTGATAGAATAAGGTTGCATGCTTTTTAAAGGAATTGGCTGCATAAAACTATTGCATAAAGTCTATAGAGCTTCATTACTTAAATGCTATGTAAATTCCCTCTGCATCTGTTCACTCAGCCTTGCCATTTTGAGGGTAAGATGATGTTACAGTATATTAACATATAAATGGGAATTACTGCCACTGTACTTGGCAATGAAGGTGATGGAGGAAAACTTCAAACCAAATTCCCTCAGTAAAAAGATCTTTTAACTGCATAACCTGCTCACCAATTCTTTCCCTTTTCTCCCAAAGTGGACCAACATGGCTTTTCTTTGTTGGGTTCTAAACGCTATTTAAATTTGAGTCCTGTTTATTCAATAAAACTTGTGTTTCTATACGGATTAATGAAAGTTTTGGAAGTAAAAATATCTCTCTCACTTAGTTTTAAAAGTGATCCCGAGAAGCACAATTTAAATCTAGAAGAAATGTGAAAAACATAAAGATGAAATTGGAAATGGAATAATTTGAGATGTTTTATGTAATCTGTTGTAATTATGATAAAATGTGGGAATAGGATTCCCCAAAGAGTCTGCTTGCATGAAGTGAGGCCTAGTGTGCTGACCCCGAGAAGCACAATTTAAACCTAGAAGAAATGTGAAAAACATAAAGATGAAATTGGAAATGGAAATAAATATAATGGTAGGAAAGAGGGAGAGTGTCACAAAGTAACCAGTGAGAGTTTTTATTTAATTCTATCTTTTTTATAAATAACTCAAAATGGCACACTTCCTACTCTTTCTTCTTCACATTTTCGCCACAACAACCCTGTGAGATTTACTAAGATAGTTATACAAAGTGGCTGTAACTACTATAGAAGAGATTTGAGGATTATGTTCCAAACTAACTAAAAGCAATCATCTCTGGGATGAAAAATGATACAGCAATATGGAGAAATATTAGAAAAAAGACTAGAAATTAAAGTGCTATCACAATGCTATAACTGAATATGTTTATTTGTGTACATATCTGTGCGTATGCAATGATATGTACAATATTATATATGGGTTAAGTTACCCTGTTTCTAAAAGAATGCCATAGGGTATGAAAAAGTTATAGAAATGGACAATCAAAATAATGATTAATGTTGATAAAACTGGATTGTAGTGAGGAAAACATTACTTGGGCAGAGGAGGGATATATTTAATACAACTGTACTTCTGTGTTCTTTTCACATCATAAAATGTTGTTTCACAAAGAGTTTCCCTCCTCTCAAAATCCTAGAATTTCTTCTGGGAAAAAGAAAAGTCCAATTAGTTGAAGTAGAACATTTCAACTCATGTATTGCTAATTTTTGTCATTGTACCATCACAGGATGTGATAGCCAGTATAGCCAAGGCTAGATAGAAAAAGTTTAAAATTTCTAAATTGGTTTTTCTTTTATTTCCTTGTTATATTTATTTCCTAAATCTTATGTAGGAACTCAGGTGGCATCCCTAATAGTCTTTTCTACATTTTTCCCCAAACAGCTGTGTAAGGGCAGAATTAGATTGCTCTGAAATCACTCAGCATCTATGGCTGATTGTAGATTGGGCTAGTTCTCCCCAGTCTTGCTTTGACTGCTATATTATACTATCGTTTCAATAGTGAGATGAGTGGCATATAAATTTCATAAAAAAAATAAATATATTGACAATTTTGGACATAGTAGCTGTGGAAGTAAGGGTTGGATTTGAACTGCCATTCCACATGGATGGAGATTTAATTTCTCCATTTCTGAGCAGCAGCCATGAATTAATTACGTTTCAGAGAACAGTCCTATATATGTTTGCTTTGGTTGAAACAGTCTGATGCTCCCAGTTATGCTGTGCATATCCAGATAGCACATTTAGTGAAATAATAAAAACTTTAGTATGAGAAATATAGGGAAACAGGCATACCTGCAGAATGCCTATAATCTATTCTATGCTGTTAAAATAATTGTAAAGATATAAAGCAACAAAACATTAATCTATATTAAAATACTGATATTTGTGGATACTTGTGATGAGTATCCATAACGCAAACAATGCATCCATAAAATGCTGAATAGCAAGGTAAAAAAAGTGTATCCAGCACATGCCTAAATTGAAATAAGATTGACTCATGTTTTGTCATTTTGGGACGATGTCTGCAACTACTGAGTAGAAAAAGCCTTCTACTTGAAGGAAAACAAATTCCTAGCTTAAGGCATTATTTAGCTGAAGCTGACATCTAGTTTAAAGTGTGTGGATGTGTAATGCAAATCTATAGAGAGAAAGCATGCTATGCATGTGTGCATAGGAACCTTGCATTTCTCTTCGAGAGTTAGCATTTTGCCAGCAATTTGAGCTAACATATAGATCAATCAGTTTTTCCCATGGTAGCACAAGTATGAGTGGCTGTAGAGTTGAGCATTACCAAAATTGAACTCAGTGAATAAGTAAATAAATGTTTCAGAGATAATAATTATCTCTAAATGTGTGTTAAATCTGTAAATGTATACATGCGAATAATATGTGCTTGGAATCATATAACCCTGGCAGGGCAAAGCCAAATTAATATAAAAAGAAGTGAGACTAAAGTACAAGAGCCAATGTGGTGTACTGGCTAAATGTTAGATGAAGAGTTGGGAAGCCCAAATTCTGCTTTACCCTCAGCTGTGAAAACTCTCTAGGGGATTTTCTCTAAGTCCAATTTATCCACAGATTTGTGGGGAAAATAGAAGGTAGAGCTTCCTATGCTTCCATCAGCTGCTGGATGAAAGGAGGGATATAAATGAACAACACCCCCCCCCCCCAAAGTGTCTTAATTTCATCAGCTTTGCAGCTGCTTAAATCTTCAAGGGAGGGCCAACTTTCCATCCTGTGACTGGCAGAATGCTGCTTGGTATCCAGAGAAGGACATCCTTTTTGAGACAAAATTACTGTATCAATGATCTCCCTTCTGTGATAATGCTGGTTCCCTCCAATATTGATATGTATTAGACAGTTTCTAAAAATACATGTTTCTATGTTAGTCTTCCCATCAGTAACAATATAATAAATGTGTGTGTGTGTCACATACATACATATATGTGATTATTTTTCTTTTTACTCTGTTCATTTTTTGCGTTGATTTTTAATTACATCATTCAATTATAGGCAACTTAAAAGTTTTTAAAAATTAAAAGTGCTATAGAAATTATTTTAATAAAATAAAACAATAAATAACCATGATTTGTGACCATTAATTGGCTGGTCATTATGGTTTTTTGCTAATTCTTTGAGTACCAGTGATCTCCTTGCAGCAGCTGAAATATCAAGATGACTTGCAGTGACACCCCACCAAGCATGGCTTGTAGAAGTACAGTATATAGAACTGCAGCCAAATTTAGAACAAAATGTACAATTTCTGTTGAAAACCATAAAAATGATGACTGGAATTTGTAGTTTATGCACTATTATCGGACCAGGTGAGATTTTAAAATTAATATGTATGTCCCAGCCACAAAGAGGCAATCTTCCAACTTCTTAATCAACTTTTACTGTAAATGCTGCTTCAAAAAATAAGTTGCAGAAGGGTAGGACAAAAAGTTTGTTTGCCTGCAAAGGGAGATCAGGTCAAGGTTAGGCTTTAACCTTTGTATGCAAATAAGTTGATATATTCTCCATCTTTAGCCCTTATAATTAGTGGTTGTGAGATATTGGGGTTTTAAATGCAGGTGATAGAGAAGTTAATCTGTCACTGTATTGTCAAGACATGTCAACTTAGAATCTTCATGTTGTATACAAACTAGAGAAATAAATATGGTTTACTTTGCTTCTTCCCTTACCTGTAGTTTTGACATGCTCATACTTCATTAGACCATGATTAGAACTATGGAGTTGGTAAACTACCACTTGTTGTTCCTGTACTCTTTTACATTTGGATTTGCAAGTTTGTGGGCATCATGCTTATGCTTCAATGTGCTGTTTTTGGTTCTGAGATTTTCATTCATTCAATATTTAGTCTTCAGTCAAGTTTTTTGAATGCAGTTTATAATATGCAAGTGGATTAGGTTGGAGTAAGATTATGATTCAGATTATTCAAATTTAATTTGTTGAGGAAAAGGAAATGAGTTAAACATTAGGCTGAAGAATAAAATTGGTCTTATGCTTTAGACTGGAGTATAGGTTCCTGAAAAGACTGAAGAGCCCTACATTTGTCAGCACTACATCTGTTTAGGCTAGTTGCTTCGTATTAGCTACTTAACAGAGGTGTCAAACAGGAAATAGATGGGAGCCAGTTCTTTGGGTTAAGCTGTCTGCTTGAAAAGTCAATAGGAAAGTATGATTGTTCCACATAATGTAAAAAATGATGCAAAAATGCATATGCACATGTATCTGGGCTTGGGATATGTATAAAGCTGAAGACTATATTAGGAATTTTGAAAGCATGTTTGGGATTTTCTCACAGAAGAGTTGCCATGGTGAGCATATCCAGTCCAAGGCAAGCTGGTGCAGTTGCTCTCTCGCTTCCCCCCCCAACCCCGCTCAATTCTCATTACCTTTCTAACTTATTTTAATAGTTTTTCTCATTGAAAAGTAGGCATAGTTACAAACAAAACACTGGATTATATGGCCTCCATTTTTCATTTTTGTAGTGGTCAGAGGCATTCTTGCAAAAAAGACTTTCTGGTTTTATCACATGAAAAACCAACACATGTAATCAAACCTGTAAAAAAGCAGGCTGTGACCCAGAATGTATTGTTCTAATTTAAAAGGTGAAAGATTCCATAGAAATAGTTCTTTTGATCCTAGCGTTAAGTGAACATTCTTTTGTGTCCTGTTTGTCACAAGCCATAGTTTTACTTAATTCATTTTACTTATTCAGTTATGCATATTGAATGTATAGATTTCAGGTTTTTCTCTGACTGCATGGATTCTTTAATACTGTATATTGAGTACATTGAGCCATTTGCGTTGTGTGGCACTAAATATTTATTTTTCCATCTTTGGATTTACAAAGTAGTTGGTAGGTGCTGGATGCTACTGTGTGTTCAAACAATAGCAGCATGAATTTTTCTGATAAAAGAAAAAAAATACAGTGTATTGTGTGCCCAACCATCACTTTGCCAGCAGTGTTTTATGTTATGTTCTCTGCTTAATCTGATTCATTTTCAAGGAATGCAAGCTAAAACAATTGTTAACAAAATCCCTTTTTCTATTAAAACAATTTACCATGTTTACATAGTGTCTTTGTTTTTCACTTTTAGGCAAGCAGAGATAATTCAATGAAGGCTTTTGCTGTGGGGAATTTTTTTTGTATGCAGGTTCTAATGTACACTAAGGAGGTTTGCATTACAATGAACATAATCCAGTGGCTCCTTTTTCCTCCAGGAAGAAGAAGAAAAAAATATTGAATTTTGCTTCATCTTTTAGACAATTTACCATTTTAGGATGCTTGCTTCTGTTCATATTCACAATCTACTCAAATTGGGCTAACATTACTGCTTATGATATTAACAAGATCTTGTACAAGAGCAGGAAGTCAAAGAGGATCAATTATGTGTCCTGTTGCACGTCCATTTCAGGAAATACCATTAACATGGGATTCTACCAGGGCTTATTGAAAGGAAATAATGAGCATTTTCTAAAACAATGACTGTGGCTCTCCTTCTGCATGAAAGACTGGGGATGTTCCTTAGAATGTTTGATGCTTGAGATATTGCTTTGCATAGTACCTGTTAGAAGTGATATAAGGATAACTGTCACATATCTTTTCATTCCTGAATGTGTTTGGAATATGTTTGGGCAGACAAGCATCTAATCATGTTTATGAATTTCTAGTGGTATTGAATGAGTTAGAGATTAAACATTTCTGCTTTCATTAGGGATTATTATAACCACTGCAGTCGTTGAAAAAGCACAGTTAAAAAACTTTGGTACTTCTGAATTCAAATTCCCAGCACCTTGCACAATCAACCATGTTTTGGGGAATGTTGGAAGCTGTAAGTTCAGAACTTCTGGAGTGTCTAATTCTTGTACAGAATCTGTATTAAATAATTGAAAGAAGCAGACTGAAATACTATAAAGATTTTGGGGATACAAGAATATTAGCCATTGATGCCTAGTCTGTTGAGAATCATTTTATAGGCCCTGTCACACTGCCCAACGGATGCAAAATGTTAGTAAAAAGGACACAACGGATGAGAAAAATGTTCCATCCGTTGTTAATCGCTCTCAAAAGGGGCAAAAATTTGCATAACCAGAGCAGATAACACGGAAAGGAACGGACGCAGGGAAGGACGCAAGAGCCGGATGGAAAGCGGATGCGGAAACGAAGCCTAGCGGATGGGAAGCGATGGGAGCGGATGCACATCCGCTTGGCTTCCGGGGGCCGCAGCAAAGGCGGACGCGCGAACGGATTAAGTGGATTGCACAGCGGATGCCACAGCGGATTGACAGCAGATGAGCGAATGCAACAGCGGAAGGCCTAGCAGAATGCACAAGCAGAAGCCCTAATGGATGCCGAGCGTTAATTGCGGCATGTGGGGGAGTGATGCATTGGCATAAGCCCCACGGATATAAAGGAGCAGCTCGGAAGAGGAGTCACATTCAGAGGAAAAGACTGCCGCCGGAACGGATTGATTGCCTTACCTGCCCTGCCTGATGCCTGCCTGCAGCCTTGCTGCCAGCCTTCTGTCTGCCTGCCTGCCAGCTTGGCTGTCTGCCTGCCTGCCAGCCTTGCTGAGCCTGCCTTCCGCCTCCCTGCAAAGCCAGTCTGCTCTGCCAGCCTTGGTGGCCTGCCTGCCCTGCAGCCTTCCTGCGCTTGCCTTGGTGCCTGCCTGCCTGCCAGCCCTTTGGTGCAAGCCTTTCCTGCCAGCCTGTTTTGTGCCTGCCTTCCTGCCAGCCTTGGTTCCTGCCTGCCTGCGCAGCCTTGGTTCCTGCCAAGCCTCACCCTGCCAGCCAGCAACCCCACAACCATGGGGAAGAACAGAAGCCCTCAGCCATCTGCTGCCAAGCCCATGCAAGAAGGGACAGGGCTACCATCCGCCCGCCCTGGCCTCACTCTGGCTTCTGCTGGGGCCTTCTGTAGCACGGGCTTGCTCTTCTGGGGCTGCGAGATTCTCTGCGCTTTCTGCTTTCTGGAGGTAGCTGATGATGATGCTATCTGGCGGTGGTGCTTCTGCTGGTTGGTAACTCTGCTGATGCTGCACCCCAATTGGTGGCTTTCACGACAAGCACTCCAGCACCAAGCCACCCTCCATCAGCATTCTGGAACCCTTCACCCTGAGACTGAGCGACCAAGAGGAGTCCAGAGACCTGGCTTGGCTGGCTACCTGTGGACTTTATTTGGACACTTGAATTATTTCTTTTATAGCATGTTGTTAATAAAGTTTCTAATCTTGATTCACACGTTGCCTCATTTCTTTTTTGTAATATAGTCTTTGGTGGAACTTTAGAAATGGTTTTAGGCCTTTGCATGTTTGTGGGATGGGTATAGGATAGCAGTGGGGGTGGGCAGGGATACCTTTGGAATGGGTATATAGCTGTGGGATAGATAAACCTCCAGTGCAAGCATACGTGGGACTGTATGGTCACCCCACAGGTGCCAACCCTATGGCCCTTTATTATCAATAAAACAATTTAAATCATTGATCCACACATGTCACATAAACACAACTCTTTATATTAAATGGCCCTGTGTCATTGTAGGCCCACCCAACATACATGGCCAATCTCATCCGTGTGATGAGACAGGGCCTGAAGGAAGCATCCATTAAACATTATCATCCTGTCTTGCCACTCCACGCTCCAGCTGGGAGTTGCAGCGTGTTTTTTTTTTTTTTCAGGAGGTTGCGCTGCTTCTTCCCTTGGACGTTGAAGCTCTTGTTGGGGCCTTGCAATCCACAGTTCTATCAGGTTTCACCCTTGCCTCCATTCCCCGGCTCCATGTCCCCATTGCCTTGTTGGAGATCCATGAGCCCTGTTCTGTCAGACTGGGTAAGCGGGTGCGCATGGATTATGCAGGAATGCCAGCAAGCTTCCACGATCCTCCTTCCACGTCTGTGGCGATGCTGCATGGTGGTGAGAAGTACCTGGAACCTGTTGGGCCAGGATGCCAAAAGGTGTTCTCCGATCACCCACCTTGCCCTGGACAGCCTGTATTGTTGAAGATCCTCTCTCACGGGGTGAGGCATCTGGAGGTGTAGGGCTTCATGAGGTAGGTTCTGAAGGGAGAAGGCGTCTCCGCCCACGATTGAAGTAGGCCACATCTTGTGTGTCGTTGAGAGCAGGGGGTCTGGATCTGGGAAGCCCATGATGGGGTTGCCTTCCAGTGCCCTTCCTTGAGGTGACTGGCATTTGTATAACCTGGGCATCTGAAGCTGACCCGTTTTTCCTGCAGGCATCCGATGTAAACATGAACTTGTAGTCAGCATCGAACCATGGCGAAGGGATATGATGCTGAAGAAGCCCTTGTAAGTTGTGGGATAACTGGACGCCTACTTGGCTGGAGCTTTGCCGCCACGTGCCTTCCCATCTATGGCTCCAACGGTGGTGTGGGAAGTTCACTCTGATACACTGCCTCTGCAATCTTTCTTCCAAGCCTTCTTCAGTGTGGTGACTGTAGGAGCTCCTCCATGTATTCTATCTCTGATAGGCATGGCTTGCACCACTTCGTCTGACCACAATGCTGATGGTGTTCTGTGGCACCCTCTCAGCCATATGCAATGCCCTGATAGGTTGGTCCCTGAGGCCAGGGGCGCAGAGTGATGGCCACCTTGGAGCCCAGGGTCCAGGCTGGGGTGGAATTTGTGCTCTGCTTGGTCAGGCCACTGGGTGTCAGCCGTCACAACAACAATTCGTCAAAACATGGCTGGAGGCATCCCATGAAAGTTCTGGATGCACGAGTGTCTTCGCTTCATGAGTTCCCCATCAGCTTGTTGTACAGTCCCGTACTCTACCCTCCCCTGCTCTTCTCACCGATCCAATCTTCTAGACCCAGACGCCTTCTTGGCCGCCCTCCTTTTCTCCGTAGTAGAGTATCAGAAGAGCCAGTAGATGGCTTTCGCACTTGTGCAGAAGGATGGTGGCTGCCCAAAAGGACTTTGTTAGGCGATCCATGGTGGAAGACTGGATGCTGTGGGAAGAGGAAGAGGCAGTATGAACGGCTGCAGAGGTCTGCACAGGTGGGCTGCTTGGTTTCTGAAAGTGAGAATCCAGGTAAGTTGCTCCTCCTTTTTATAGGCAATTAAGGTTTTCCGCCTATGTGTCCCTTTTGGATCCTCTAGGCATCCTCTAGACATCCTTAATATCCGAGATAGGTCCCCTCTGTGGACGTTTTTCCATTTATAAATGCTTTTCTTTGCGAGCTGCATCCGCTCTTCATCCATTCTGGCATCCGTTTCTGCATCCGTTCCGCGTCTGTTCCGCTTCCTCCGCTGTGTCGCATTTAACCGTGGAGCGGATCGAGGTTGCGCGGATGCCGCAGCGAATGCCTAGCGGATATAGCGGATGCATAAACGGTAATGCATAACGATGCATAAACGATGCTAGCGGATGCAGAATGGACGCATTGGATACATTTTCCACGCAAAGTTTTGAGCAGCTCAAAAACCTCTGACAGAATGAAACATCAATAGACGGATGCTGGACGGGATAAAGAGGAAGCAAAACGTAATGCAGTGGAGTACAAAACGGAAGCATCGCGTTACCAACGGATGGCAAGTGTTTTTCTCCGTTTTACATCCTCTTTCCATCCGTTGGTGCAGTGTGACAGGGGCTTTACTGGCGGTGTTCTGAGATACCCTCTTGTCTTCATGTTTCTGCAGTCTGATACAATTGCCTTTTGACAAGAATAATTTCTATTTAAACCTGAATGCCCAGAGTAAGCTGCCTTAAAAATATTTTACTTTTATGGACTTTTGCTGGGGCCTTTCACCAAGTATAAACAAAGAGCATCATAAGTGTAGAGACCTATCTTGAGCAAAGTGTTTTAATAAAACACAAGCTAGAAAGTGATATTATAGCAGCCTTTCAAGTTGGCACTCCCTGGAGTGAGAGTTGACCTTCTAGAATTTAAAGGCACTAGACAGTAATTTGAACTCTTTTGTACTTAGATATTTGGTATATAAGCAGTACTTGCTTTCTTCTTAGGGCTTAATGTTTATAATCTGTTTCTGTAGGATACAGATTGCAGATAATTATTATAGACAGCTGGCATTGCCATTTTCATAGCTGAGATTGAACTATGGAGAAGAGAGACTAACAGATGAATCTGATCTGATTTGAGAATAATTATGGACCAAAAGGATTAAGTATCCTTTAATCAACTTTTTTCTACTTCTTTCTTTTATCCTGTATCTTAAAAATGATGAGTAAGTGTATAGCAAAACCAATATTTTTTTCTGAATATAGACAAAGCAAAAATTGCATACTTTCTTGTTTGACATGTTGGGTAGAAGGAGCATCTGGAGAATAAACTACATAATTTCAACTTTGATCTTCTGTCAGATCAAAATCTTTGTGGTAAAATAAATTATTTAGAAAAAGAAAAAGTAAACGGATAGAAGAGAATCTTTGCAAGTAATTAAGGTAACACTTGACACAGTTCTGTAGTAGTAATACCTTTTTAACTAAAGAAATTTATTTTGTTATACTGGAGAAAAGTAGATCCAGAAGAAGAAATGTGTAAGTAATTCCTGACTCATTGTACACTGCATGGTACAAATTACAGACTGCTAAATAGAGGTGTAGCGAGTTTGCAAAATATTCATCTTGAATAAAACGAAGAAAAAATATCAAGAATAACTTCCTTATTTATATTTCCAATACGATTTTTGTTGTGTTGAGAATATTTTGCAATTCATTAAATTCAAATATCTTCTGAGTAATTTCACCAGAGGTTTTGAAGATGTTCATTGTGGATTTGTTAAAAGAAGGACATTACAGAATCCTTAACTAAATATAGTTTTAATAAACTAATTACTCAGTTACTCAGTACAGTATTACAATCCACACAGTGTGAAAATAAACTTCTCGCTCTTTGGTTTTATACCTCAAATTCCTTTCTGTCTCCAAACATCTATTTCTTAATTCTAACGCATGAAAATATTTGTTCAGTTAGACTTTTCTGTCTACAGAGAAAGGAGGGCAATTTGTGGTCATCACAACCCACTCCACTGTATCATTAAATCTAATCAATGGACAGCAAAAAAGGATTTACATAGTTGAATAAAGCAACAACGGCAACATCCAACTGTGGAAAATGATTAGGTTTCCCTCAGCCTCCCAAATCCAGATTCTACTTATGTGAATGAATCAGTTGTTTTGTGAAATCTTGCCCACAGCAATTCTTCATCTATTAAACTTGACTAACCCTGCTTTACCTTATGCTTTTAAAAGGAGAACAAAGTCAGCATCTGTGTACTTTATCTCTCTCTATTCAATGCCGAACTCCTACATATGCATCAGCTTCTCTTGGGCACACACAAAGTGATAAGAACAAGGAAAAAAATTGCTGCTCAGGTTGTCCTAATGGAAAAAATACATCTTTGTTTCCTATAAAACCTAACCGACTTAATTTCCATGTAAACCCAATTTCATTTAGGATGTGTCTGTCCAGTAACCAATCCCATGCCTATTCTTTCATAGAGTAGTTTCCTATGTGCCAGATTAGAAATTGCATGTGAGTAATTCCTTCAACATGCTCAATCATGTAGAAAAGCAACTCCTATTAAATAGAGATTTCTGCCAGGGTACAACTATATAATGAATTCAAAATCAGTACCTTTCCTTGTGAAACAAGCTAACTTTTCCAAAGTGCCTCATTCAGAATTTTCAGAACATGTTGAGGTTACTCTAAGGAAATAATCTCTGGATCGGCTTCTTGTTCAAAATGACTGCTAAGGAGACACACCAGTCATATATATTGGAATATTACCTGTCTCCCCTTCCCCCCTTCATTAAGACCCTTGCTGTCTAGAATGCTTGGGCTTAAAGGAATTCTTGGAAATATAAATGATCCTTGCATTTTGCAATTTATCAATTCTTCATTCTTTAAAAATTAAGATCCCTTTATTATTATTTTTAAATGTAAAGGGGCAGATGGGCACAGTCTGATTGTCATTAAGAGGGGTGCTATGAACATAGCAGAGGTTAAAAAACATCCATTTTCCTAGAGAATCACTAGAGGATTGGGGAAATTCCCTTACCCCCAACTAATCAGGTACTGATTCATGCCTGGGAAGAATATTTTAGAGAGCTATATACAGACCCCGACTATGTAACTAAGGAGAGTCAAATTAGTTTGGACCAAACTCCTTATTGGTCCCCAGTTACACCAGGAGAGATATCCCGGTTGACCAGTGTTGAGGTATTCTCCATGAGAATGAGTGCACTCAGGGAAATGTAGTGAGAGTGGTGTTGAATAACACACAACCAGCATACAGATACACTGAATA
>BHFT01030328.1:0-12932 GCA_004320025.1 Laticauda laticaudata | reverse complement strand
TGAATCTCTCCTTGTTCAGTTTCCATCCATTATTCCTTGTCTGGCCTTCAGGTGCTTTGGAAAATAGGTTGACCCCTCCTTCTCTCTGTGACAGCCCCTCAAATATTGGAAGACTGCTATCATGTCTTCCCTATCCTTCTTTTCACTAGACTAGCCAAGCCCAGTTCCTGCAACCGTTGTTCATATGTTTTAGCCTCCAGTCCCCTAATAATCTTTGTTGTTCTTCTCTGCACTTTGTTGCTCTTCTCTTTCTAGGGTCTCATCTTCTTTTTTTTATCTTGAAACATTTTTTTCTGAGATTTCCCATACCTCCAGGAGACATTTTTATTTATATTAAGAAATTAATGAATGTCTAGTCTGTACAAATCCAAGAACAATTGCAAAGACAGGTTTTATTTTATTTTATTATTGCTTACATGGCACATCCAAGCAAATATTTGGAAGAAAAGCCAAAAGGAGTTTTCTATACAGATAGAAATACCTTAGAAATGTATGATGATCTCTGCCCATTATTTTGAAAGCCTAATGCACAACTTTTATCCTTGATACATTGAAGGGACACAATAAAAGCTTTTGCCCATTTTCTAACAAATAGTTTTCTCTCTCCCACTGATTGCTTTTAAGGTCCATTTTGTGAAGAGCCTGTGAAAGCGTGTAATTCTCAGCCATGCCAGAATGAAGCTGTATGCCACAATAATCCTTCTGGGTACAGTTGTGCCTGTTCTCCGGGATTTCTTGGGCCTGATTGTGAAACTGATATCAATGAGTGTTTTTCTGGACCATGCCAGAATGGAGGCATATGTCACGATTGGCCAAATGTGAGTATAATTTCTATATAATGGATAAGTGTCAGAAATGGTATTCAGCAGGTTCTGACCAGTTCTGGAGAATTGGTTGTGGAAATTTTGAGTAGTTCGGAGAACCGACAGATACCACCTCTGACTGGCCCTGCCCCATCTATTCTCTATCTCCCAAGTCCCAGCTGATCGGCTGGGTCTTTTGTTGCCCTGCACAGGAGAACGGAGCTGGAAGACAGGTTAGTGTGGTGGGGAGGGAATGGGATTTTGCAATAACCTTCCCCCAGGAGTGGGGAGGGAATGGGGATTTTCCTTCCCCTGCCATGCCCACCAAGTCACATCATGGCCACCAAGCCACGCCCACAGAACAAGTCGTAAAAAAATTTGAATCCCACCATGATAAGTGTGTGTCTGGGAGTGTGGGAGGGTGTTCTGCCAAAATATATTTTCAGGTAGTCCTCAACTTACAACCACAATTGGGGACAGACTTTCCATTGCTAAATAAAGTGGGTTTTAATGAGTCACACCCAAATTTATGAACTTTTTGTGACTCTCGTTAAACAACCCACTGTAGATATTAAGTGAATCTGGCTTCCCCCATTAACTTTGCTTGTTGAAAGCAGGCTGGGAAGGTCCCAAATGGTGATCACATGACCCTGGGACACAGCACCCATTGTAAATACATGCTGGTTGCCAAGCACTCACAGAGTAACAGAATTGGAAGGGACCTTGGAGGTCTAGTTCTAGTCCAACCCCCTGCTTGAGTAGGAAACTCTGTACCAGCAGTCGCCAACTGGTGGGCCACAGCCCACCGGTGGGCCATAGAAAATTTTTGGTGGGCCTCAGAAAAAATGGCCCCCAAAAGCAATTAATCTGGGCCATACCATTCTTACACCTCCCAGCTCTCCGAGGAACCCTGGAGTCAGGCCCCTGAGATGCACGCGCCATCCAGCTCCTACACCCAGCAGCGGCAGCAACATCAGTCCCCTCCCCCAGTTCCCACTGTCAGCTCTTCCCCATTAGTTCTCTAGCTTTGAATTGCTCCTGGCTCTCTCCCTTTTCTTCCTCCCCCCTGCCCATGTTTTGCAGGCAGGCACAAGGAAAAGGGAAATGGAGCATGGACACATCTCCCTTTTCCAGCCCTTGCTGCTCTCCCAACATCGAAGCCTCAGAAACTGCAGGCAAAAGCTCCGCCACAGCCAGGAAGCATCTGAGTTCTTAGCATGCTCAGTCTAGTTAAGAATCGCCCTAATGCAGAGAAAGGAAGTGGAGATGCTGGTGAGGAGAAGAGGAGGCAGTAGTGGGAACAGAGACAAGCACATCACGGGTGCTACCACTCTTGCCTGCGTTTCCGCAAGCGTCAAACTGTGTGGGAGAGACAGCAAGAACTGGAAAGGGAGATCTGTGCATGGCTTACTATCTCCCTTCCTTGTCCTGGCCTGCAACGCTGTGTCGGGGGGGGGGGGAAGAGAGCGAGAGCCGGGACTACAATTCAAGAGCTAGAAAACTATGGGCGAGAGCTGAGAGCAGGTCGCTGGGGAGGGGACTGTATGTGGTCACCACGCTGTGTGTGGGAGCGCCGGCAGTCTCAGGGACTTAACGTGGGAGGCGCAGGACTGCAAGTGAGGAGCATTTGAGTGATTTGCGAAGAACAACTGGATAGCACAGTCAGATGCATTTTGTAAGTCTCAGTCGAAAGAGTGGCTTTGTTTACATCCTCCTTTCCTCTCTGGTAAATATGAGAGATGCTTTCCTCTCTCCCTCAATATCTCAAATAATCAAACATGGCTGTGGCTGGGTTTGGGCAGCAAAGTGTCCCCAGGGACACCTTGTCCTTTACCTGTCTCCAAGGTGATGCTGGAAGAGAGCCCGCGCGCGCGCAAGCTGTTTTCCTCAGTCTGGCAGATCTAGCCGTCTGCATTCCTCCAGCCGGGGATCCTGAAGGGAGCTCCCACTTTCTCCTCCTCCCTCACCCAATTAATCACCAAGAGTGGCAGTCCTTCTGCAGGCAGAATGTCCTGCCTGAGAAGCCCCTGGAGTGGCAGCCCAAGGGGAGCTGCCTCCCAAGGAGAGCAAAGCGCCCCTATCTCGTGCCTCTACTGTCTCCCAGCGGCAGTTTGCCCCAGGCCCCTCGCTCAACCACATACAAACACACACACACACACCACCGCCCACTCTTCTGTCTCTTTGGAAGGTTCAGGTGGAGGAGGCTTCCAGCCCACGAAATGTTTTATTTTGTGTATCATTAAGCCAATTTACATTTGTTGTTATAATTAAATGTGTGTGTGCCGTGTAGGTTATATATTATATAATATATATATATATATATGTATGGTGTGCTATGTGTGTGTGTGGTGTGTGTGTGTTGTGTTATCTGTACCGCTGTTTCTCCAACACTACGCCTCTCCCAAGCATAGGAAGTCTGGAGCAATGTTTTTATAGGCATGAAATAAATTAACCCTCTCACCCAAATTAAGGCCTATATTAAAACATGCGAAATGGGGGGGAATGGTGTGGGGGCTTGCCATTAGGAAGTACTTTTTGGTTGCACACCCGATTATGATGGTGGCCTGCACTAAACGCCCCGATACTAAGTGCCTCACAATGCGCGAGGTCAAACATCCAAGCCATCCTGCCGCCCAAAAGATGCCAAGGGAGGGAATTAAGTTGCACCCCCGAAAAAACGGGCCTATGCCATTTTTTCAGGGTCTCGAAAAAAAAAATAAGAACCTGGCACGTTAATTATATGAGAAACACGGTATGTATATAGTTGTGTGTATATGTATAATATGTGGTATGGTGTTTGATCTTTGTTATTCAGGTTTTCTCCTGCATAAAATTGGAAAGTATTATTGGTGATTTTTTGATGAAATCTCATTGGTCATCTTCAGGCTTGTGTCTTTGGGCTTTGTGCTTCTCGGAGTAATGTGAGCTTGCAAGAGCTGTTTCTCCTTGTAACTACCCAGTGGGGATGCTTTGGTTGTGTGATGATTGGGTGGGGGGTTTGGCCTGTGTTCTCGATTGGCTGGGGTGTATATCTGTCAGGCGGGGGCTTGGCTGTGGTTGGTAGGCAATCTTGTGTTGCCTCGTGGTGTGGGTCCTGAGGTGTCATTCCTTCATGTTAGGTATTCTTTTGGTTAATGAGGGCGATTTCCAAATGGCTGGTAGGCGGGAGGTATCATCTCATTTATTCTTGCTGTGTGGGTGATTTTTCTATCTCTAATGGCTTCTCTTGATATCTGTTGTTGAAAGTGGTTTGTTTGCCTATAGTTTCTTGATATTTTTAAAGTCAGCTCCCTCAATGTCCTGTGGCTTTGGAGTTGTTGGACCATGGAAGAGTCGGTTCTTTACTTTTTTGATGAGTCTCTTGTGTTCTTTCAAGTGCGTGCACATAATTCTTCTCGTTCCAGTGTTCGTGCCTATGTATGTGGTGGGGCCAGACAGTGCAAGGGATTGTCGTAATACTCCTTGGTTTTCTAACTCCAAATTTTGTCTTTAGGGTTTCTTAGGATGGTGGATATTTTTCTGTTTGTGTGCAGAATGCTGTTTTAATGTTTGTTTTGGAGAGATCTTCCTGAACTTTTTGTCTGTATGTGCTTATTATATATGGGAGGAGGGCTTTGCCCATATCTCTTGTTCTCTGTCCTGGCCTTTTGGTTGGCGGTTTCTTTTTGGATTAGGTGGGTAATCTTCTTTTTTTGGGAATCCATTGGCTAGTAAGTACATTAAGTGCAAGAGTGGTGTAAGTTTCGGTTTTAAGAGTGTTGTTTCAGTACGGCTAAGCATTTTGTTCTGGAGATGAGTGTCTTGGCTTACGGAATTGAATCTGTTGAGCGGGTGGTGGTCGTGAGAGTGCAATTTTAAGATAGTGGTCTTGTATGTGTTGTGCTTCTAGGTAGATTGTGGTGTCCTAGGGAACCATGTGGATTTTTGTTATACAGAAGACATCTAGAAATAATGTTGCATTGTTAGTACTTCATGTTTTCTCATGGTGAAAGCTTGTATTTTTGGAGTGTAGGACTGTTGAGGTAGGTGTGAGGAAGTTGTTCAGTTTTTCTTTCCCGTGTGGCCAGATTATAGAGGTGTCAATTTACATATCTGAGCCAAGAGTTTTGGGTTTGAGAAATCCTGGTCACTGAATTGCAATATGCCAGCAGAGTTTTGCTTGCTACCAATAAACAAATCATCTAGTGGTAAGAAGTACAAATAGACAGCTGAACAAAAGATAAACAATCCAGAGTTGTGTTTTGATAGGAGTAGGGTGGCAAATAAAATTTAACAAATAAATAAAAGAATAAACAGAATCCATAGATGGGGTTGACTTGGTTTATTTTGGACAATGCAAAGGATTTCAAACAGATGCACATTTAAACCTTCACATTCCAAGTTCAGCCTGTTCTTTTCTTAAAGTATATATTTCAAAAGGGCTTTCTTTTTTTCCATTGTGATTGATCTTCTAGTATTATTCCAATATAAAATAATATAGAAGTCAAACATTAAAATCAAATAGGTGAAGTCCGCACAGCACTTTAAAAGATGCGACCTAGGAAACAAATTGTGGCTGTACTATGTGACAATGGCATGTCTGACGCCACGAACTTCAGTAGAATTCATGGCTGTTGTAGTCAACCATATTTGACGCCGGTGCGATCATGTCTACTCACGGTGACTCGTTCTCGCGGATTGGAGATACTTTGCGCGCACTGCGTAGGACAGCATAGGCTGGAGGTGGTAACACGATAAAAGGCTTGTCGTCAACATAAACTAACGATAATGATAGAACTAATTTAAATTTCAGACAAGGACTTTTAATAGAAAGCCTTTAGTACTTATCAAATTGGGAATTGGAACGTTTAGAAAATGCCGTCGCCTAATTACCAGAATAGAAAATGGATGACCATCCCGTTGGGTTAAGGCGATGCATCCGTGATTCTGTACTGCACTGCGTCCGTTTTTCAATACTCTCTATCTATCCAGCATACGTCTACAGAGAATTTCAATACACTCAAAAAGTTTTGAGCGCTGCACAGAACTTTTTGAGGGGATAAGAGTAATGCCAACGCGCTCCATTCTACATGCGCTTATGCATACGGGACATCCGTTTTATACGCCGACGTGCGTTCCATCACCGTATACGCGATCAAACTAATCAGCTAGGCATCCACTGCACATCCCACGCAACTCAACGTCAGCTCCAAGGAAGAACGGACACAGGGAGGAAGCGAAACGGATTGAGGAATGGACACAAAAGCATTGGTAGCACGGACGTAGAAAGGATGAAAGCGGATGCAGGCTCAGCATATAAAGCATTAAAATGGAAAAAAACCATTCGTGATAGGGGACAATAATCTTGAAATTTAGGATGTCTGGGGATGCCTGGAGTATGTGGAAGGACACCTAGCGGAAAAAACGATATTTCCTATAAAAAGGGGGAGAAATCACCTGGATCAACTTTCAGTCCAGCAGCCCCGGTGCAGACCTCTTCAAGCCTTGATTTGCTCTTGCTCTTCCACAGCAACACGTCCATCTCCAACCATGGATCGTCGCATGCTCCTTTTGGTAGCCGCCATCGTTCTACAACAGTGTGAAGCCTCTACAGGCTCTTTCACCTGTTCTACATGAAGAAAAGGATGGGTCCAAGAAGTGTCTGGGTCCAAAGATGGATCACGAGAAGAGCAGAGTTCGGACTGTATAACAAGCTGATGGTGGAGCTGAGGAACGAAGACTCTTGTGCATTCCAGAACTCTCATGAAGGATGCCACAGACCAGCATGTTTTGATGAAGTTGTGGAGGCGCTGAGGCCCAGGTTGACCAGGCAAACACCAACTTCCAGCCCAGCCCTGGACCCTGGGCTGAAGGTGGCACTGACTTCATGTGCACCTGGTCTCTGGGACCGATGTACAGGAGCATACAGTACATCTGGAGGGTGCCCACCATCAACACCAATTAGCATTGTAGTCAGAGAAGTGGTCAGGGCCATCATCAAAGAATACTGGAGGAGCTCCTCCAGTGTCCCATCACTGAAGAAGGCTGGAAGAAAGTTGCAGAGCAGTGGTTATCAGAAGTGGAACTTACCCACAACACGTTTGGAGCCAAAGATGGGAAGCACGTGGCCTGCCAAAGTCTGAGCCAACTCAGGGTCCACTTATCACAACTTACAAGGGCTTCTTCAGCATCATCCACTTCACATATGGTGATGCTGACTACAAGTTCATGTACATCGAATGGCTTCAAGGCAATGGGGTCAGCTTCAGATGCCAGGTATACAACGCCAGTACCTCAAGGAGGGGCTGGAACGCAGCCTCATCATGGGTTTCCCAGATCCAGACCGCCTGCCCAATACACCCGCAAGATGTGCCTAACTTCATCGTGGGGGATGACGCCTTCTCCCTCAGAACCAACCCTCATGAAGCCCTACACTTTCGAGATGCCTCACCCGTGAAGTGAGGATCTTCAACTACAGGCTGTCCAGGGCAAGACGGGTGGTAGAGAACGCCTTTGGCATCCCTGGCCACAGGTTCCAGATAAAACTGCCCCCTTTCCACCACCATGCAGCATCACCTCAGAGACCATCAGGAACATCGGTGGAAAGCCCTTGCTGCACCTGCACAATCTCATGCGCACCAGCTACCGCTACCAAGATCTTGCAGAACAGGCTTCGTGGACCTCCAACAAGGCAATGGGGACATGGAGCCTGGTGAATGAGAGGCAAGGGCAAAAAACCTGATAGATACTGTGGATGTGCAAGGGCCCCAACAGAGCTTCACGTGAAGGGAAGAAGCAGCACAACCTCCTGAACACTGGTGCAAACTCCCGCAGCTAGAGCAGTGGAGTGGTAAGACCATGATGGTAGATGCTTAATGGATGCTTCCTTCAGCCTGGTCTCATCAACACTGATGAGATTGTGCCATGTATGTTGAGTGGCCTACAATGAACAGGGCATTTAATAAAGAGGTTGTGTTTATGTTCGAAATGTGTATGAATCGAATGATAAATTGTTATTGATAATAAAGGGCCATAGGTGTGGCACCTGGGAGGGGTGGAACCATACAGTCCCACTAATGCTATGCACTGAAGGTTTATCCTATCCCAGCTGCTATCCCTAACCGATCCACACCTATACCCATGCCCACAGGTATCCAATTCCGCCATGCCCAACTGCTATCCTTACACATCCCATCACAGCATGCAAAGGCTTAAAACCATTTCTAAAGTTTCCACCAAAGACCTTTATTTACTAAAAGAACTGAAAGCAAGTATGTGAAGCAAAGATAGAACTTTATTAAATAACAAGCTGGTAAAAGCAAATGACTCAAGTAAAATGTCCCAAGCAAAGATAAAGTCAACAGGTAGCAACCCAGTCTCTGGCACTCCTGAGGTGTGCCCATAGTCTCAGAGGGTGAAGGTGGTCCAGGTGGTGTGGAGGTGGCTGCTGCTGGGGAGTGCTGGTCTGAGGTGCCATTGGGGGGTGCCTGGCCCCGAAGAGGACACAGAAGGGGATGGAATGTGGAAGCGAAGTTCTCAGAGAGCTGGCTCAGTCCCCGTGATGTTTGAGAGCCCCTTCCTCCATGACATGGGGTGTCAGGTCCCAAGACCGAGGACAGATGTTCTGAGGCGCCGGGCTTGGCTGTGGGGTGGAGGATGGAGGAGTGTTGTGGGGCTGTCTGGTCTGCAGTTGAGCGAGGTGAGGCGTGGGTGGCATCTGTGGCATGGGTGGCATGCTGTGGCAAATGGGTGGCATCTGTGCAATGGATGGTATTATGGCATGGGTGGCATCTGTGGCGTGGGTGGCAATCTTCTGGCATCTCTGGCATCATTGGCATCGGTGGCAATTGGTGGTATTGGTGGCATCGGTGTCGTTCGATGTATCCTGTGGCCTGGACTGGGAAGGGTTGCCCTGTGCTGCTGGAACTCCTGGTGAGCCATAGCCTTGGTAGGTGAGGGGCCTGTGGAATGCCTTGGAAGGGTGTGACATCACCCAGGGTGGAGGATCAGACCTGGACTGGGGTCGGAAGCAGGTTCAGCTGGCGGCTGGAGGGTTGTGCAGAAAGACCTGTGATCCTCTCCTTTATCACCTGGTACTACGTGATGTCGGACATGTCCATGAGGGTCTGGTTGACGTAGGTGAGGAAGGTCTTTCAGTTTTGAGGATGGTAATGTCAGTGTGTACCAGCTGAGAGAGGAGATCTACACTGCTTTTGATGGTGTCCCTGATCTCCAGCAGGACAGTGTTGGCTCTGCCCTCCGGTCCTGCCTCTCTGCCTGCTTTCTGGGGAGGTGGAGCTGGGGTGGTGTGGGTTGGTTTCTGGTGTCAGCGCCCTCGTGCCTTGGCTCCCACTGCATCAGGGGACCCTCCCATGCGCTCGCCCACGGGGAGTGCAGCTGTCGGGGGGGTTCTCCGCTCGGGGGGGCGCTCCACACATACCCT
This sequence comes from Laticauda laticaudata, assembly GCA_004320025.1. Classification (NCBI taxonomy): domain Eukaryota; kingdom Metazoa; phylum Chordata; class Lepidosauria; order Squamata; family Elapidae; genus Laticauda; species Laticauda laticaudata. The sequence goes on along the minus strand of BHFT01030328.1, from coordinate 3,707 downwards.
GCCTGGACACAGGAGCTGACATTCTTGGCCAGAAGAGTACTGGTTCTCTGTGGGCTGCCTGAGAGAGAGGGTAGACAGAGGGGCCCTGCTCCTCAGTGGTGGATCTCAACCCTCCAAAGAAGCGCACTTGGCCATCACGTAGGGTTCGCCGGTCGGTGAGGCTTGACTCCGGGCCTGGCCAGACTTCTTGAGTTGCAGCTTCCCCATAGCCAGTGTGGCATGTGCTTCACCACCCGAGGAGGACTCCGCAGTGTAGCCCATGCTCTCCAGCTATCTCTCTACAAGCCCGCCTGCTTCCTCTTGGTGTCCTCGTAATAGAGCCTGTGTCTTCCGCCATAGGTACTCTCGTTCTTCCTCAGCCATTCAAGCACCTCATCCTCATGTTCTCTTTCGATGGAGTACTGCCTCCTCTCCCTATCTCTGCGTATGCCTCTTCCTCCCTCTGGCAGGACCTTCTGGACCTCATCAGAAAGGCTTTGAGGTTCTAGGGACTTGTCCACCCACACCACCAGCAGCAGCAGCAGCAACAACAGTAAGCAGCAAAAGCAGCACCAGCAGGACTAGTTGCACACAGCAGCACCAAGCAGCACCAAGCAGGACCAGCAGCAGCAGCGAGAGTAAGCACCAGCAGCACCAGCAGGACCAGGAGCAACCAGCAGCACCAGCAGGACCAGGAGCAGCAACCAGCAGAGTAAGCACCAGCAGAAGCACCAAGCACCACAGGAGCAGCACCAGCAGAAGTAAGCACAAGCAAGAGCACCAGCACCAGGAGCAAGCGCCAGCAGAATAAGCACCAGCAGAAGCACCAGCACCAGGAGCAGCGCCAGCAGAGTAAAGCACCAGCAGAAGCAGCAGCACCAGGAATAGCACCAGCAGAAGCCCCAGCACCAGCAGAGTCAGCCCGAGCAGCAGAAGCCCCAGGCAGAAGCAGAGTCAGCGCCAGGGGGTGGGATGGTGGCCCTGTCCTTCTTGCCAGGACTGGCAGCAGATGGCACAGGCTTCCTCTTCTTCCCTGGCTGTTGGCTGGAGATGTGTCTGGCAGCAGGTCTTTCCTCTGAAATGGTGACCTGCTTGCGAGCTGCATCCTTTTAAATCTGCGGGTCTGACAGCAATGCATCCTCCGCGCATGCGCAGTGACGCTTTGCATCCGCTAGGTATCCACTAGGTATCTGCTAGACATCCGCTAGCGTCCGTGTTGCATCCGCTGTATCCGCTCGGCATCCGCTCTGCATCCGCTCCTTCCGCTGTGCGTCTGCTTCGCTGTGCTCACCCGGAAGCTGCCGGGATGTGCCATCCGCTTCCATCCGCTAGACTTCCGTGGAGCATCCGCTTTACATTCTGGCTATGTCCTCTCCCCGTCCGTGTCCTTTCTGTTTGTTGTCCACTCTGTTTATGGAAATTTTGGGGCACTTTTGAGAGCGGATAACAATTTGGATGGAACATTTTCTCGTCTGCTGTGTCCTTTTTACATACTTTTTGCATCCGTCGGCCTATGTGACAGGCCCTTTACTAACAATCCATTTAAAGAAAAGACCTATAAACCGTTGACTCAAAATATGATTGAATTCCACAAAGCTTCTTCACAGAGCATTTATATGTGGCAGTCAGAACAACAGAACTGTATATTATTTACTCAGAACATCCTGATATATTTGGGGCTTAAAGGCAAGAATTCTCGGCATAGCCACCCCAAATTTTTAATCACCATTGAGTGTATAATATGTATGTTTTTCATATTAACTGTTTATTTTCCAGATGAGTATTTAAGATATAGCATGCCCTCTAAGTGATATAACAATAAAATGCAAAAGCAACATTTAATAGAATGTTGGGAGGGATCTTGAAGATCTTCTAATCCAACCTCCTGCTCAAGCAGGAGACCCTGTACAATTTCTGATAAATGGTTGTCCAATATCTTCTTAAAAGTCTCCAGTGATGGAGCACCCACAACTTCTGAAGGCAACTCATTCCACTGATTAATAATTGTTTATTTCCTATATATAAACCCCAAAAAAGCAGCATCAACATAAGCTTTTTTTAAAAAAGAGAGAGAATAACAGGAAAGAATCAGAAAATAAAAAAATCCATGAGGAGAGCCAAACCTGAAATGGAGCACATTGTTCCTAAGAGGAAACCTCTGTATAGACCGGGGAAATGGTGAATTTCAAAATGTTTCCATTTCAAATAAGTTTTTTCTTGGCACCACAATTCTCAAATAATCAGACAAATCATAAAACAAAATGTTTATTCTGAATGCATTCCCTGAAGTATTTTATGAGCCTTGGAGAAAAACACAATTTAACTGCTGAAAGCAACTGCTTAAAAAGATACAAATCATGTTCTCCTTAGGACAGTTCATTGGAATTACAAAGGAGATTAAAATTACCTTTTTAAAATGGTATGAAGGTAAAGCAAGTCCTTTGTGGCCCCTTTCCTTGTAAGTTCTTAAATGAAAAGAAAAAAAATGTATTTATGGATCTGAGTATTCTCTTTTTATTGAGTGAAGGAGGAGATTTCAGGTCTCCAGAAAGTCTAATTTAGGGCTATTTTTGCATGGTTTCCATTGTTGGTTTTCTTATTGTTACAGAATAGAAATTAAATACAAAGAAAGGCAATATACCCAATAAAAATGTGTACTGTGGTTTGTTTACCTCATTCCTGCCTTAGAAAATGGTGGGACTGCTTTTTTTGACAGTTGTTCAATGATTTTCTCTTAGACAGAAATCCACTGAAAGCTCCATGTTTTTTTGTGTATAGTACTGTATGTACTTGAAAACATATTTAAAATATTTTGCTGTCAAAATATGAATATTGAAATGCAGTTCAAAACTATTTTTCTTCTAAGCAAAGAATCTCTGTTGAGAAATGCAAAATAGATTAATATCACCTCTAATTAATTGCTAGCTTGATAAATCAGTTTATTATTGGAATTTTCAAAGGTCGAATTGTCTAAAATTAGTGCTAAAGCATTGATTGAGTTAGATGAAAGCAGAAATATGTTTTTGCATTAAAAACAAGACCCAAGTACATCTGGCCAATCTTGAACTGCTGATTTCTAATAATGGTATTAGACCCATTGCCTGTTGATTCTTTACTACATCATAAATGATGTCATACGTTGCCCAGAGAGATGGGTGATGTTATGTATGGAACTTGGTAGGCTCCAAGTTCTCTATTCTGATTGGCCAAAAAGGCCATTCTTGGATTGGCCATTAGAGAACCAATCCGATTAGCCCGCCAGATGGCGGGAACACTGAAAGTAGTGTCATTGGCCACAAGCCACAGACAAGCTGCTATATAAAGGGCTGCTGCGGCTTGGGCTCTCATTCCATTACCATTGCTTTGTGAGTATAAATAAAGAGTTTGTTGTTGGAACCCGGTCTTGTGCACTTCTTTCCAGACGGAACACTGGCAAAGAAGGTGGGATCGTCATAGAAGAGTGTGCAGCAATTCTGAACCGAGCGAGAGAGATGGCCAGTAACAACGCGCCGCCTGCACCATTCAATCCTGATGAGGAGGATTGGGAGTCGTAGATCTATCGCTTTCTTATGTTTTTAGAAAGCAACGAACTGCAGGAAATATCTGACCAAAGAAAGAGGGCTGTCTTCCTTACACACTGCGGACCAACCATTTTTAAAATGGTGAAGGCGCTGGCTAAACCCCGAGATGTCAAACAGATGACTTGGCCCAAGCTGAACAGAATGCTC
>BHFT01030324.1:0-12209 GCA_004320025.1 Laticauda laticaudata | reverse complement strand
AGTTGATGCTATGACCTGTGGCTTTCATGTGTTGGACTAGTGAGGAAGTGTGTTCCAGCTTTTTTACTGCATTGTTGTGTTCGTTTTCTTAAGTTCACACTTAAGAAAACATGTGTGTGTGTGTGTGTATGTGTGCGCATGTATATATGGACTCAGATAGTCGATATGAGATTTAAGTAATCCTGATTTTGATATATAATACTGATTAAAATATTTCCTAGGTTAGAATATTGAGAAATAACTCCTATATATGTGTTCTGAATAATAAATCATGTTAATTTATTTTTGAGTTACTTGTTACATTGCATATGTAGTGTGCAGTTCATTTTAATTTTATTTTACTGAACAGGAATCAGGAGGTATAGATTCTACACCCCATGCATAAAGGCATGAAATATTGACTCCCCCCCCCCCCCCCNGTAGTTATACCCAGGAAAAAGATAATCATTGTTAATGAGGTTGTTGTGCAAACTTGGGGTAAGGAAAAAAAAAAAAGAACACCTAGCATTTTGTAATTCTTTACACATTTTATATTTCTTTTCAGGAACTGGCTCTTTTCTTACTTGAAGTATAATAAATATTCCCAGATATATTGCAAAGCACAGCTGCTAATTTGTATGAATTCTAATTCCAGGAAAAATTGAATATGCTTTATTTCTGGCTGTACATCTACCACTTTTGCTTATTATCATAAGCTCCAAATCAAAAAGCAATTTTGAATACTTATAATAATAATATGCCTTTTTTGCCTGGAGGCATTAATTAGGACAATCTAGACAGAGCCGACACAAAGGAAGATGGAGGGGAGGGAGGAAAAGGAAAAGAAACTCAGATTCCATTCTTTAAATGCCCAAATAACTTTTCCATGGCAGGAATGGAGAACAAGAGAAGTGAAGTAATATCTATTATTCAAGCAAAGCCAAGAAGCACTCAGTTATGAAGATATTTTAGAAAACAATAATCAGTCAGAGAGAATGGTAGATGTTCTCTTTGCAGACATGATAAATCTCGACATAGAAAGGAATCAGGATCTGTCATCAAAAGGAGTTATGATAATTACCTAAGATATCAATATAGAATACTGAAACATTCAGTGGGGATAAAGAAAGTAAGTAATACATCATTTATAATAGCTTGACAAAAAATTTTTCTGCTGCATCGTACTTAAAAAAATGCAAGCATAAACATTTGCCAATATTTCCCCCCATTTTGTATTATGTTCATTATTGTCTCTTGCTTTTCAGGTACAGGTCCAACGTGTTGAAGTTTTGATGATGATCGTGGGACACAATAGATATAATTATAATATATTATGTGATGTCAGAAGGTATAAACCTTTTCTTTCCAGATCTGGATATATCATAATGTCATTACAGATGATGTTTGGAGTGGATTTGGGGTATTTCTTAGCTCTGAGTTTTTTTGTGATGAGATGAATGCTAGCAGAGATAAAGAGATAACAAGCCAGCAAGCCAGCAGAGGCCCTTGGCCCTTAACTTGGGCTTTTAAGAGTTCCTGGAATGACATTGGAACCCTTGCAGAAATTTGTTGTCATACAGTATGTTCGTTCCAGACTATGAACAAGTATTGGAAATGTCTCATGCTAAATTTTACCCATCCTTATACCTTGTCAATTGTGCTTCTCTTTCATCTCATGCTGATTTTTCCCCATCTTTATACCTTCTCAACTGTGCTTCTCTTTCATCCTATTTTCCAAAGCACTAAAATACAAGACAAGAAACAACAGATAGAAACTAATCAAAGAGAGATTAAAGAGCTAAGGAGCAATTTCCTGACAGTGAGAACAATTAATCAGTGAAAACGTTTGCCTTCAGAAGTTATGAGTGCTCCACCACTGGAGGCTTTTAAGAAAGAGACTGGACAGGCACTTGTCTGAAATGGTACAGGGTTTCCTGCTTGACCATGGGGTTGGACTAGAAGACCTCCAGCATTCCTTCCAACAGACCTGCCAACCTCTGATAAAGGAAAATCTGGAGACCCATGAAAAAAAATCTGGAGATTCTATAAAAAATAGTGTGAGATTCACGGTCAGGTGAATAACTAACGCCAATCAGAGCGTGGTTAATATCCGGTGATAGAAAAGCAAAATGGAGGCGCCCAGGATAAAAGAGAATGTGCTGTATGTAATATATGACTGTATGTAAATAATCGATATTGGTGATCTGAGAAGTGGCGTCATGTCATTTGTGTGAGAATCAGATTTATGTGTTGTATAAGCCGATCCCAAATTGATAAAAAAAAAAAAAGCATTTTTAATTTCAGTGTGAGATTGAGGAGCCTTGTCTCGTGAGACCGGAGAAATGACAAAAAATCGTGAGACTTCTACGGCAGAACCATGAGAGTTGGCAGGGGCTTCTTATGTATATGAATTTTTTCATACATAATTGTAAATATCTGGTCCATACTTCTTGGTCAAAAGATTTATCGACACCAAATGAAGAAAAAGTATTAGAATGGAAAGTACATACTTCTGATATTTTTAATGCAGTGTGCTGCCTGTCAACACCCCTCTGATTTTATTTAATTAAAAGATCCACCCCATATATTGGACATTATCCTTAGACAAATTGCAATAAACTTGAAAGACTTAACTTGCCAAGGCATGCTCCTAGCATAGCAATCATGTCCACCTAAATTCGAGTTCCTATTTCTAGTTCTGTGGAACAAGGCCTCTTATGAAAATAACAGTGTTTTTTTCATAAGAGGCCTTGTTCCACAGACTAGAAATCAAGAAAAATAAGTTAAGCAGTGAAAAGAACCAGAAATTCATGTAGCAACAATAATATTTAAAGCTGTATTTAATAAAACACACTTTTATAGAAAGAAAACAAGAGTGACAAAAAAAGAGTTGAAACAACTGAATCACTCCCATTAGATTGTTATGACTGCTGTCTAAACATATAAATTTACTAGCCAACTTTATAATCTTGGCCTACTTGTATCTAGTCGCCTCTGTAGTTAATTTATGGTTGAGTGTGTTGCACACAAAAAATACAGCAGAATTAACAGGGGGAATGGTTGAAATGTAGCTGAAAACAAAAACGAACATACCACAGTAAATATTCGAACTTACTTTCCATCAGATATAAGATCTTTTACCCATTGTTTCAATACATGGGTAAATGAGGCACAAAAATCAAAACAATAATCCCAAATTACATTCAGTTTATGAACCAATTTTTAGAAAACTGATAACGCATCAGACATAATTAGTTGTAAAATTACAAACAACCCTGGCCTCAGCGTTCCTTGTCTTTCTGTTTACTACACCCACTAGTCCCGAATCTTTGTTTTATTTTCTGGAGCTTCCCCACTCCAGTTTACGATGGCGTAAATTACGACATTCCCCAAGATCTGGGAACAGGTAAATTATAACTTATTTTCGAATAAGAAAAAAATTTCCAGGCACAGAAACACCCCTCCCCCAATTAACTTCGAATCTGTCAAGGCTTATCCCGTTCTGAAGCAAACACGGTGGCAATGCAACCGCTGAGTCTCAACGCCCTGCGAAGATGGGGTACCATCAAGGGCTCACCATCAGAAAGATTCTGGGAGGACAGGGCTATTGGGCCGCAACTTCCCTGAACAGCAGAAGTGAGCCCCAGAGGGAAAGCGGCAGGAGCAAAAGTTGTGGCTCATCGTCCATCCAGGGGGAAAAAATCGACGGCCCGACTTCGTGTTGTGTTTTACTTTGAGGTAGAGGGGCCGGCTAAGGGCAGCTACCAGGGAGTGTGAGAGCCAAGAGTCTCATCGTGGGAAGCCGCCTCGCTAAGCTCTCTGCTCCGCGCGCAAAATCGAGGCACGGCCACCGGAGAGGGAGAGGTGGAAGATTTTCCTTCCAAGTGGTCACTGAACCCACTTGAAACAACCACTGGCTGGAACCGGGGATTCCGGGCCCTACTACCACCATATAACGGCACCTTTGGCTATTCTCATGCAGGGGGGGGGGGGGGGGGGGGGGGGTGATTGGAGGCCCCACTTGCTTACCTTCCAAAGTGATGGGGATGCAGCCTTAAGATCTTCAAACATTTTTTGAGGCCACCCCTGTGAGATCCCCCCCAAAAAAAGCATTTTAAAATTCGGTGTGATGTGAGATTGAGGAAAGCCTTGTCGTGAGACCGTGAGAAATGACAAAAAATCATGAGACTCACGGCAGAACCGTGAGAGTTGGCAGGGCTGTTCCAACTCTACTATTCCATACTGTTAGCTCCCTTTTTCTGTACTAACGTCCTCATTCTTCACTGATTTCTCTTCACAATTTCTTTCTTCTGCTATCCTTAACCCTGATTTTTTTTGTTCTTTCTTTTTTTTTTACTGCTCCCCTTACTTTTCCATAGGTCCAATGATCCTACCCAGATCATTTTCTTTCCCAAAAAAGCTCTTTATTGTTCTGATGAAAGTGCTGATTTTTTCAATAAAGAAAATTCCTTTATTGATTTTTTCAATAAAGAATTTTTCTTCCTGCCTTGCCATTGCCCTTTTCAAAAAGCAAACCAGTGCTGTGGGCTTGCTTGCTTTTTTAAAGCTCATCCTAAATCATCAGAACCTACTACTGGTGGAAAAACTATGTATGTGAACACAAAGATCCTTTGATATTTACTCTCACTTGTGTCACATTGTTTTTTGGGGGGAATTTTCTAGCTCTGTTGCCAAAAATTTCTTATTTCATTTCATACTACCAAGAGTCTAATGTGAAAGCTCTATTTTATTAAAAAGCAAATGTTGGGTAATTTAATGCTTTTTTCCTTCTCTATTTTTTTTTAAATTCATGCATTAAATGAGGGATAGTGCACAAAGCATTGTTAAGGTGAAACAAAGAGCCTCCTGAAATATGAAATATGATTAATACCCGCAGGGAATTTTTTTGTCTTTTGAGACAAATCCCTGAGGGAAAACCTAGAGATTTAGTATTGGAATTGTAAAGAAAATAGATCCACTATTGCCTGCTTATGTATTATTCTTAGCAAATTTTACTAGGCATGATGAGTATCTTTTAATTCTTTTTTAAAAGAGATTGAAAATTGTTTCTTATTATTTCCGCTTTGTAACAATGGGAATGCAAGATAAAATATTAATAAACAATTACATTGCATCTTTTTATTTGAATTTATTAGTCTATTCAGGAAAATTGTCTAGTAGGCCAATTTCTAATTCTCTATCCTCATCTTCTGTACTTTGTACTCACCTTGTAAATTCAATGGAGCCTCAGGGCCTGTTCTGTTTTATTTCAGATTTGTTCCATCATTCAAAAAAGAAAAAGAAAAAAGAAAGAAAAGAAATCTTGCAACAATAAAATTGCTTTGTTTCTAGTCGCTCCACTTTGCTCAGTATGTACTTAAAAACATACTTCATTATGGATATGACTAATTAATTTCAGCATCCACAGCAACATTCTGAAGATAATGCAATTTTGTAGCAATTGATTGCAGCTAAAGTATGCAGCTTGTCAAAACTTCATTTCACACTTCACCATATGCTGAGCTTTTCTACTCAGCCTATTCATTTTCAAAGAACAAGTCAACACATTCTTCCACTAAGGGTATATTTTCAGCAGGAAAGGTGCTTCTTCCCCATATCAATTTCAGGATTATCCTTCTGAAAGGACTCACTTAAAATCAAACTGAAGCTGAAGTTTGGAAAATCTTTCTTTTTTTTTAGTATCTGAGAAATAAAATAATGAATAAAATCATTTCCATGTTGTTTTCAGCAAGGTTCATGAGAAATATTTTGAGATAACTGAATTTCAAATATTTTGCTAAGGTAGAAGAAATCTATTTATCTGCCTTTTTATTTCCAAAACTTGATTACTCAGTGGCGATTCTGCATTTGCAACACAAAAATCACAATGAAGTATAAAGAATCATCAGTGTCCATCTAACTTCAGTGAAGAGAGCACACCAAAATGATACCATTTCTGGAATAATAAATTATGGGGTAGTGTCTCTGGCAGATCCTAAAATAAATTGTATTTTAAAGTTTTTCATGTCATATGTCATGAAGAACTGCTGTGGATTTGCACCCAGTCAATATTAAAATACATGGGTTATTTTCTGATTTTTGAATGGAAATGGAAATATGTGCATTTAAACAACCTAGGCTAGTTGTGCAATTGCCTGTTTAGGTCTGAAAGTTAAGGATCCCTGGATAGCTCTCATTATTTTTCTAAACCAGGATTATTTTGGACCAGTAAAATGTTATGTTTCAGGTTTCAAAATTCAGAATTATTTCTTATTTGGCTAGTGTCATAAACCTAGACAGGTGCAAACTTAACAATTAATCAAGCAAGCATTAAACAACAAATTCCCTGTCCAAACTCATCAGCTCTGAGGACTTTGATATTTGAGAATTAATTATGTGGATGATCAGTTTCTGACCTTATGTAAGCTAAATTGTCCAAAAACAGATTATGAGTACTACTGGGCAAAATTATAAGTATATTGGGTCCATTTTAGCCAAGAGAGCTCCTACAAATATGGCAAGATAGCTCCGACAAATTTTTAAACATAAAAAATATGTTTATCATGCCAAAAGTCTATGTCTATCTGATGCTATGCATGGTATCGGAATACATTTGCTTTTCAGACTGAACAATACTTATTTGTTTATTTGGAAAAGGACTGACAGTCTAAGTGCATGAGTAGATCTTTTTAATGAAAGTAACGTTCAGCAGTCACCCAAATGAGCTAATGTTACTTCTGACTTTCTTCTTTATAACATAAATGAAAAATTCCTGGTCCTTATCTTGACTATAAGACACCCAAAGTGGAAGAAAAATAAACCAGACTTAGTTGTAATAAATAGTCTGATAGGCAAGGAATGAGAAGAGGTTTAAGTATAGCAAAAACATCTATGTACTGTATATGGTTCTTCCATTTTCCTAATTTTTTTTAGCTTTTCACAGAGGACCCATTCCACCTTTATTTATTTAGAAATTTATGCATATTCCTATGCTACATACATGACTTTCCCAGCATTTTAGTTTAATGGCAACTAATCCTCCATACCAGTGGTGGGATTCAAAAATTTTTTACTACCGGTTCTGTGGGAGTGGCTTGGTGGCGTAACAATGGAAGAATACTGTAAAATCTCCAGTCATCTCCAGAGATGGTATTTGCTGGTTCTCTGAACTATGCAAAATTTCCGCTTTCTGTTCTCCAGAACTGGTCAGAACTCACTGAATACCACTTCTGCTCCATATATCTGATCTCAATGCTGCTACCAATCATCCCAAATATAAATATGCCTTCTCCTCAAAACAGAATTTCTTGCAGTTTTTCCTAAGGCTAAAAAGAAAATCACCATTATTGCTCTGCTATTAAGCTTTTTGTATTGTCTGAGGCCCATAGAAATTCATCAGAATTTTCACAGTAAGCTATATATCTAGTTTTTGGACACACTGTTGGAAAATGATTTGACAAGAAGGTGGTATACTATTTGAAGATCCAGCAATATTTTCTTTTGATAGGATAGTTTGCACCATGCAGCTGGTCTCTTGGGTAATTTACTTCTCTCATCACTATATACTTCTCAAAAGTTTCTTTCATCAGCAAGCAATGAAGAAGACTAATAGGTTTATTGCTACTGCAAACATGCTATTCCAAAAGATTAGTGGTTGAATTCTGGAAAAGCTGAATTAGACATTTTACATTTAAAGTGCATAAAACAGTCATTTATCTTCAAATCATATCTATTATTTAGAATTCACAAAGATACCAATTAAGAAATTGATAGACATAAAGCATATTCTTCAAAGGAGCTTTCTGCATTCAGCAAAAAAAAAAGGGATGTTTAAAGTATTTAATAGTTATTTAAATTATTCACAGTGATTAATGTGATACTATTGAACTGGAAATTGCAATAAAATAGCCCATGATCCAGAATTAAATGAAGCCCTAAATTTTGCTGATATCAGTAGCATAGATTGCATTACTGTTCTTCTGCATTAATTAGATTTAAAGTATGTTCATAAGTAATAATTAACCAAAAAGGAGGACTTTTAGAATTAATGCAATTAAAACTCAAATTGTTAGCCAATCATAACATCATGCTTGTAAGGAAGTTGAAAGGTTATGAATATCTTGTAAACCATAAATAACATGCAACAATTCTCATCCCAAAAAGCAACTGAAATAATAGAAATAAGCAATTTCTATTATATCTACATGGGGAAAAATTACCAGCCATTGCATTTTATTGCCATGAAAATTGCTTAGCTTTGTGTCATTCATATATTACTATGTGTAACCAAATTAACTATTTGCTTTTGGAACCATAATATCTTTTATCCTGCCTTTTCCTCTTGATGATATCTGATCTTGAACATAACTCTCAAGATCACTTGAGGGCAACATGACTTCAATCTTTATTTTTTACAGCATCCAACAGATTTGACATAAAAGATTTTGTAGAACTAGGACACTAATATGAATTTAAAACATTTTAACTTATCTATGGATAAAGGGACATGATTGTCTATAGCCTTTAGTCTATAGCTGGCATTCCTAATAAAGGAATCTTTTGAGTTCACATCAGAGGGCTTGACGTGCTTGAGGAGCTGGGTCAGAACAAACTTATTCTGCCAGTTGTCTGGCTATAAAATGCTGTAGGGTGTCAGAAAGCTTTGCATTTTGTCATGCTGCCATGAGGTGTCAGAAAGTTAAGAGTGTCAAGAAATATACAACAATAAAACATCCTGTTTTAATTTTCCTAAACTTCTAAGTGCCTTTTTCCTGGTAGCCCCTGTTTCTAGAACAGTCTTCTGTGTCCTCCTAGCTTTCCCTAAAGCACTTGAATACCCAGCACTGGGTTAGGGTGAATGAAATGAAATAATTTAATGAGGATGTTGGAAATTTAATTTTGATGTTGGTTTTTAATGTATAGAATAGAATAGATAGAGCAGAGCAGAACAGAACAGAACAGAACAGAACAGAACAGAATAGAATAGAATAGAATAGAATAGAATAGAATAAGAAAGAAATTAGAAATTCTTTATTGGCCAAGTGTGATTGGAACACAAAGAATTTGCCTTGGTTCAAATGCTTTCAGATACTTCGTCAAGAGTCAAGAATCATCAGGTATAACACTTAATAATAGTCATAGGACACAAAAGCAATCAAATCATACTAAGAATCAGTCAATATTAATCGTAAGGATACAAGAGACAAAATTACAGTCATACAATCACAAGTGGGGAGGGGATTGGGTGATAAGGAGTGAATGAGAAGATTAATAGTAATAGTAATGCAGACTTAGTAAATAAGTTGAACAGTGTTGAGGGAATTATTTGTTTAGCAAGAGTAATGGCATTTGGGAAAAAAACTGTCCTGTGTTCTAATTTGGTTCGTTGTGCAGTGCTCTATAACATTGTTTTGAGGGTAGGAGTTGAAACAGTTTATGTCCAAGATGTGAAGGGTCTGTTAAAATTATTTCACAGCCCTCTTTTTGAACTCGTTGCAGTTTTACAGATCCTTGATTGAAGGCAGGTTGGTAGCAATTGTTTTTTCTGCAGTGCTAATTACAATTTGGATTCTATGTCTGGTCCTGTGGGTTGCAGAACAAAACCAGACAGTTATAAAGTGCAGATAATATGTTCAATAATTCCCCTGAAGAACAGTATCAGCAGCTCCTTGGGCAGTTTGAGCTTTCCTGAGTTGTGCAGTAAGAACATTTTTTTAATGCTTTTTTGATGATGTTTTTAATGTTAGGTGTCCATTTTAGGTCTTGTGGTATAATAGAACAAGAAATTTGAAAGTTTTACTGTTATATTGTGTTGTAAGAGATGGTAGTAATGAGAGGGTTTCTCCTAGTCTACCACATTTCTACAGTTTTGAGTGTGTTCAGTTCCAGATTGTTCTGGTCACACCATGAGGCAAATTGTAGAACTTCCTGTCTGTATACAGATTTCAACATTGTCCTCGATTGAGACCAATCACTGTTGTATCGTATGCAACTTCAGTAACAGATGGATCATTTGAGATGCAGTCATTGGTATATAGGGAGAAGAGAAATGGAGAAAGCACACAGCCTTGGCTATGCTAATTGTACAGGTATCAGAGGTGATTCTTCATAGATTCACCTGCTGCTTCCTGTCTGTTAGGAAGCTTATGATTCACTTACAAGTGTGTTTAGGTACTGCTCGCTGTTTTAATTTAGTTAGAAGAATGTCTGGATTTATGGTATTGAATGCTGAAATGAAGTCTACAAAGAGGACCCTTGTGTAGGTATCTGAAGATTCAAGGTGTTGTAGGATGTAGTGTAGAGCCATATTAACAGCATCTATTTGCTTGGTATGCAAACTGCATGGGATTGAACAGCAAATCCGTGTTTGTTTTTAGGTAGGACAGCACAGCCTTTCAAAGGTTTTCATAACTAGAGCAACTGGTCTGTAGTCATTCTGTTCCCTGATGGAGAGCTTCTTTGGCACTGGGATGATAGTAGAGCATTTGAAGCAAGAAGGAACATAGCACATCTCTAGTGATTTATTGACGATGGGGGCCAACTGGTCAGCACAAACTTTTAAGGAAGAAGAGTTATTTTGTCTGGCCCTGGTGCTTTTCCTAGCTTTTGTCTGTGAAATAGATCTTGCAGTTCTTTTTCTGTGATCACCAGAGCTTGTGAACCCAATGGGTTGGGGCCAGTTGTAGGAGGCTGCTGTTGGTGTGTTTGAGATGTGGATTGTGGAGATAGGTGGCTGTAGTTTCCTTTCAAACCTGCAGTAAAACACATTCAGGTCATCTGCTAGTAGTTGATTTCCTTCTGCATGGGAAGGAGTTTTGCTGTAGCCAGTGATGTTTTTAAGAGTTTTCCACATGTTTGCTGGTTCATTTGTTGAGAACTGATTCATTAACTTTTCCTAGTTGCTTCTTTTTGCTGCTCTGATCTTTCTTGTTAATACGTTTCTGGTTGATTGTATAGCATTCTGTCATCTTTTCTGTAGGCTTCCTCTTTGGAATGACATAGCTGCTTAAGTTTAGCTGTGAACCGAGGTTTATTGTTACTAAATATTCCCAGGTTCCTTGTTGGTACACGTAAGTCTTCTCAGAAGCTGACATATGATGTTACAGTATCTTTGAGCTCATCTAGGTCTGCAGAGGTATATACAAAAACATTCCAATGAGTGCAGTCTAGGCAAGACTGAAGCTTCAGCTTTTGTGATTTTAATAGATTTATGTTATGTTGTTTTTTACTGATGTTGTTTTAATTACTGATTGGGAGACTCCCAGAGTCTCCTCATTAAATAGAGCAACTATGTAAATGTTTTAAATAAATAATTTTAAGATATTATTTGTGATGAGCTTTTTCACTGTAAAAGTTAAAGGAATCCTTCCCTTCTGAGAACAACCATCTTTGTGTTTGTAATTGTTCCAAGTCCCAATTTATTAATCACATTCTTTTTCACAAGCTGTCATAAAATCAGAAACTGTTATCCATTAAACCCAGTAAGGGTTTACTTAACAATAGATAGATATTAGGTTTCATGAAAGCTTTTTCTCTTACAAAAATATCAAAGATAGGGAGCCAGGAGTGGGATTCCACCAGTTCTCACCTATACCTGCTGTTAACTTTCTAAGCAGTTCGGAGAATCGGTTGGAAGAAATCTCCTTTTGTTTATTTCCACTTTACAGGGCTAATCCTATAAAGAAAGCAGGAAGGAAACATTCTGGTCTTTTTCTAGCATAATCTTTATTGCCCTGCTAACAGAAACTACTTCTCCGTTAAACCTTATTACATTCTTAGGAGTATGCCTAGACTTCCTATCTCTGCAGGGTTGTTTTTTTTTCTTTGCTAGTACTTTCTTAAAGGAGAAGGGTTGTTTTAAGCTTTTTATACCGCTGTTAGGAGGAAATACTTCCCTGTTGGAGTTCTTCCAGATGGAATCAGCACTTTGAAGAAATAATTGAATAATGAAGCAGAGCTACCAGAAAGAAGCTTTTAATGACAAGAAACCAAGATGAATGACATTCAGCAAGGCTTCCTGGCTAGCTAAAAAGGTTGACATACAAACATGAGTTTTGGTGTAAAACTGGTTTTTGGTGAAGGTTAATTCTGTGCTTGATGATGTTTAATCCTGTGTTCATTGATGGGATAACTTTCCCTATTCTACTTCAACAAACAACAACTACTGTTGTGATTTAATTATTTGTATTGTGTTTGAATTTTTTCCTGCCTCATGGTTTCTTTTTCTATCT
>BHFT01030322.1:0-97112 GCA_004320025.1 Laticauda laticaudata | reverse complement strand
ATCTGTAAAAAAAAAAAAAACAACGAAGCTCAGAGAGCACCAAGGACCCCACAGTTCAACCGAGAACTGCAAACATTCTCTTCCATTGGTATTTATTTATTAAATTTATTTGTCGAGTGTTACAGTAGACAATATTATCTACTATGGATGCCAGAAGCTGTTCAAGAATTCAGACAGCTCTACCATCTGGGTTTGTTTGTTTGTNGTAGACAATATTATCTACTATGGATGCCAGAAGCTGTTCAAGAATTCAGACAGCTCTACCATCTGGGTTTGTTTGTTTGTTTTAAGCAGAGACACTGATAGTTTAATCTGAAACCTTCTATAAAAGACAGCTTTATCTCTTGTGGCTCCAGAATGTGGGTGCCAGGAAACTCTTAGGATTAGGGTTTAGGGTAGGGGTGTGTTTTTTGGACTCAGAGGGAGAATCCAACTCCTTCTTTCTCCCTCTACTTCTGAGGTTTAGTCCTTTGTGGCTTCTTGATAAACTGGGTTCCTCTTGTTTCTCAGGCTGGTGCTTTTGGTCTGTGAGGATTCAGCCTTTCTGTTGTTTAATTGGTTCTAATAGAGTGGTACCAAGTTTGGAGCTCTGCTTCCATCTAAAGCAGCTCCAGTCAAAAAATGGCTTCAAAGTAAACTGTCAAATCAAAGAGAAGCTTGTCTTTGAAGTGCTGGATGAGAGCAACAGTGCTACTTTGATCCAGATGCTAAAAGTTGGGGGGGGGGGGGGCATGCCCTNGGGGGGGGGGGGGTTGCATGCCCTTCATGTTTATAGAAGACCCTTTCTGGGGAAAGGGATCAGTCAGTGTATTCAAGGGAAGGGATACAGGCTGAGTCAGCCCCTTACCCAGGTTTGAGATGCTGTCTTGGATCACATAGGTCCAGTGTCTGGATTGAGATGGTGTCTAGTTTCAGAATTGTGGTGAGCCCTCTTGAATGTTCCCTTTGGGGATTCGGATAGGAAGGGAGGGAGGAAAGGAAAATGGAGAAGGAAGGAAGGAGGAAGGGAGGGAGGAAAGGAAAATGGAGAAGGAAGGAAGGAGGAAGGGAGGGAGGGAGGGAAAGGAAAATTGAGAAGGAGGGAGGGAGGGAAAGGAAAATGGAGAAGGAAGGAAGGAGGAAGGGAGGGAGGGAGGGAAGGAAGGAAGGAAGGAAGGAAGGAAGGAAGGAAGGAAGGAAGGAAGGAAGGAAGGAAGGAAGGGAAAATGGAGATGGAGATGGCAGGGAGGGAGGGAAGGTTTTAGGGTTCCAAGTAACACCCTCTAGTCCCACCTCAACCGCTATGGGGGTCAGAAAGAAGGAAGGAAGGAAGGAGAGAGGGAAGGAAGGAGGAAAGGAAGGGATTCATGGAGTAATCCAGGATGGTCTTATCAGTGAGAGAGGAAACATATAAATTTAATAAATAATTATAATGATTGCCAGGGTTTATTCCAAGAAGGTGAATATACTTGGGTGGGAATAATATAAATAAGCTGACTTTCTTGCAAGAAATCCCCAAATCCTTAAACCGGGAAATAAACCTGACACTGTCAAAAACATTTAAAAACAAACAATGGGGCCTCTGCTGAGAGGGCTCTTTTTTTTCTCAATTGCAATGCATTTTTGATGGCCTTGACAGCTTAAATGGGGGTTATAGCTGGGTTTTAAAAAAGGGGAACCAGATCCCTCTTTCCCGAGCTAGAGATATCTGTTGTGCAAATCCTTGCCGCTCTCGTATCTTGAAGTTCATCAATCCCATTCGGGTGAGCATACACATGCTACGCTCGCAACCATCCAAGAGAAACATTGGCTTCTCCGAACCATGATTTGATGGCTTACCGGTTCATTGGCCAAGTCAGGAAGCTGCATTTGTGTTTACAGAGGGAGCTGATGACTTGGCCAATGGAATCATTTGCTTGAGCTCGCTAAGAAATGGTGTATAATATCTGACCTTAACTGGATATGCAGCTACGGAAATATTAGCAGGTGGGACACGGAGTTCAGCTCCTGTCATTTACAATAAGGAGAGTTTCTGTCTGCCCAACTGTCTTTACTTCAGAGCCACTGAAGGCAAATTAAATATTCTAGGCTGAAAGAAGAGACAGGGCTGTGTTTTTCTGGGGAAAAGATGAGAGCAGCTTCTGTTGGTTCAGGTAGATGACCATCAACTCAGTGGTGGGATTCAAAACAATTTACTACCGGTTTGGTAGGCATGGCTTGGTGGGCATGGCAGGAAAAGGTTACTGCAAAATCCCATTCCCTCCCCACTCCACTAACCTGCTTTCCAGTTCCATTCTCCTGTGCAGGGCAACCAAAGGAGACCCAGCCAATCAGCTGGGACTCGATGGGAGGCAGAGAAGAGATGGGGTTGGCGGGACCAGTCAGAGGTGGGGTTGGCCGGTTCTCCGAACTACTCAAAACTTCTGCTACCAGTTCTTCAGAATTGGTCAGAACCTGCTGAATCCCACCTCAACATCAAGTCCCACTGCAGGTGGTCTCATTCTTGCAGAAGACTCACCCATAGCTACTGATCCTTCCTGGTTGACCCATGTCCACCATTTTATGATTCCAATTTAGATCCCTTCTGGGCAATGAAGTAAGTGTTGGCTGGAGAATTCTGGGAATTGAAGTCCACTCATCTTAAAGCTACCAAGTTTGAAGAATGCTGTTCTAAAGTTAAAGTGCCCAACCTCATGGAGAACAACAATTGCTTGGTTTCATAATTGAACCAATAGAAGAGAATCATTGTAGTTCGGGGTAGAATTGTGCGGTCCTTGGTGCTTTCTGAGCTGGTTGCTTTTGTGTAGATGTTTCATTATTCAAGTAGGTAACATCATCAATGCTAGAAGGGAGTAGGCTGTGAGAGGAGGAGGAGGAGGAGGAGAAAGAGGGGGAAGAGAGGGAAGAGGAGGAGGAAGAGGAGGAGGAGAAAGAGGGGGAAGAGGAGGAGGAGGAAGAGGAAGAGGAGGAGGAAGACAACTGTGTAGACCCTGGTGCTCTCTGAGCTTGGTTGCTTTCTTGCAGATGTTTCCTTAATTGAACTAGGTAACATTACCAGGGCAAGTCACTAGCACATAAACAAACCCCAATCCCTTCTAGCACTGATGATGTTACCTAGCTAGGTCATGAAAAGTCTACAAAAAAACAACCAAGCTCAGAGAACACCTAAGATGCTGCAACTTGCAATTTTACACAGTATCATGACAATAACTCAGCCTTCCTACACAAAGCTACCATTCCCCCACCCCCTCCATATTAAACATTATAGCTGGAGAGCTTATTTTACTACTGAAAGCCTTCAGCCAAATAGAATTACCCCTGCATTTGAAGTGTTATAATCCAAATGCAGCTTCGTGCCTTCATGAAAACTCGCCTGACATGGCACTGGCTTTTCTCTTCATTTCAATCAACTCCGCTGTGTCCATTCATTGATGAAATACCCAGTGTTTGGCACTTCAAGCCAGCCTATCCCTGCAGAGTTTAATTTGGAAAAAGGTAGAACAGCATCCCTCAAATGATATTTTTCTTGTTTGGCTGTACCACTTTAGCCTACCAGGGGATAATTGTCTCTATATATCCCCATAGAGCTATTTTTTGGGGGGAGGGGGGAGAAGAATTCTCTGGTAGCTTAAATCCAATTTCTTTTGTTTTCTCATGTGTGCAAATCCATTCTCTCCCATTTTCACATTCGTGTATGGATCTAAAATAAATCTTTAGTACTCGGAGGTGGCCCCAGGGTTGCTGTTAAGAAGCAGCAAGAAGTTGCTTGGAGCATTTGTGTACAACCTCTGGAGCATTAGGACATGATAACATACTATCTGTTCCAGGGATCTCAGATTGGGGAAAAATATGATTGCCTCTTTGGTAATGCAGTGAGTGTCAGAGTTCCAAGTAATACACCCATAGCAAAAACAAAAAACAAAAGTGACACAAAGGTGTCATCCAGTTGCCTGGCAATGCCACTCCTCCCTTCTTTGACCACCTGGGAGGATGTCCTTGGTTCCCAGGAGAAAGCATTTTGTTTTGGCTACAAACCCCAGCTATCTCTGTTCCTATCTCCCTATCCCTCAGCTCCAGTGTGGCAACACAGAAGCTTCAAAATGGCAAAATGGTCAGGGCAGTTTCAGGGTTGAGAGTGAGTTGCATAAGAATATGCATGGACTGGATTCTTAAGAAATCCCCACAGTGCCACGGTGGGCACACATGTGTAAACATACTTACACATAACACAGAGGAAAAGGCTAGGCTCTTAACTGATTTTTGTATGAACAACGAACAGAAGTTGCCATTCCTTGCCTCTCAAAAATCAGGCTGACCCAGTTCTTTTCATTCAGGAGCCTAACCCTAAGTCCTTCCCTAGCCATAAAAGCCCACTGGGTGACTTTCGGCCAGTCACCAGGAGGCAGGGAGTTCTTTGGACCAAATTAAATAAATAAAGAAATCGAGAAATGGCTGTGTGGCCTTAGGCATGAAAGCCAACTCAATGACTTTGGGCTAATCACGAGCAGATGGGGAGTTCTAGTCTCACCTTAGACATGAAAGCCAACTGGGTGACTTTGGGCCAATCACTAGGAGATGGAGAGTTCTAGTCATGCCTTAGCCATGAAAGATGCTGAGTGTCTTTCAGTCAGTCCCCAGGAGACTGGGAGTTCTAGTCCCACCTTAGGCACAAAAGCCAGCTGGCTGCTTTGTGCCAGTCATTCTCAGTCCAACCCACAGGGTTGTTGTTCTGGGGAAAATAGGAGGAGGTAGATGTGTTGGATACGTACATTGCCTTGAGTTATTTGTAAAAATAATAAAGGCAGGATACAAATAAAGCAGTAATAAGAATCATAGCTTCTCCTCTCCTTCCAATGCCTCACTTGGATGTTAGGAAAGCAACATTCATTGGTAAATCAGCTAGTCCTTCCGTTGCCCAAAGCCTGCACCATGGAAATGATTTAGAAAAGGAAGCAGGATATAAACGGCTTGACATTTAAAAAGGAATCATTAGCCTGCACTTGTGGAGAATCAAATCTGGAGTGGTTGAAAGTTTCTTCCCACCCTCCCCATTTCCAGCACTTAATTAGAAGCTGGGCTTCTTGCATTTAATGCTGATTAAAAAAAATTAGTCCCCAATTGCTTTAAGGAGGCAGAATCAAAAGAAATAAGCAGCAGGTGCAATGAGAGAAGTCAAAGAAGGCCACCCCAGGGAATAACCATGGTTTATGTTTGAGATATTACATCAACCATGCATGGTCCAGGCTGCCTCCCTTCCCATTATAAAAGCTTCAACAGGTTTAGACTTGTCCAACTTGGCAACTTTAAAAACTGTGGATTTCAATTCCCAGAATTCTCCAGTCAGCGATTGTGGATGGGGAATTCTGGGAGTTAAAGTCCACAAGGCTTAAAGTTGCCCAGGCTGGACACCCCTGCTCTAGACATAGACCACAGAAAAAACACCTTGACCAAGCCAGAATACTTTTGCTGTGACTTGGAGGAAATCTCTCTCTCATTCTGGGAGTCGAAGTCCACAAGATGTAAAGTTCTCCAGGGTGGACATCCCAGCTTTAGGTGTCTGATAGATCTAAAGCCAATCATCTGTTTTTTTTTCCCATATAGGAATTTCACAACTTTGGACCCATTTAAATAAATAAAGAAATAGAGAAATGGCTGTGTGGTCTCTATGTTGAAACCTCTCTTCCTGGATTCTGTTTTTTGTTTTTTTTTTAAGCACAGACTTTGGATTCTCTACTTTATTTTTCCAAAGACTTTTGAAATTCTTTCACTTCAGCTTCCTCCACTGTTGCAAAGAGGATTCTTGTGGATGACCTTGTAAACCCCCTGGGGTGCTCCCAGTTCCCAATTTGAAGGTTCTCCAGGCAGTGAAAGCTCCTGGAGACTTCTGCTCAAGATTATATCAGAGCTAGTCAGCCTATAGAATGTATAATGAAACAGATAAAGAGAAGAAACCACATTGTAACTCAGTTGCAGTTTGCTTAAAAAGGCAAGTTGAAGATGTAGTGGTTGTATTTCCACTGAGGTTCATCTGTATCAGCCTTGGTTCTATCTCTGTAAAACTAGCTGGGTTGGTTAGTCTATGGGCCATATATTCTGCAAAGCCAGAATGTGGGTTAATTCTGTGATTCATTTCAAAGATGTAGGTGAAGGCATCCAGATGTATAAGCTCCATCCGTGAGAATTTCACCCAAGTTTTCTTCGCCTTGGGGGCCAAAAGTGAAAATTATTTCTCACAAATATTAAAAATGAAAGTTATTTCTCACAAATATACGTGTCCCAGGATAATGTTGCAAGATCGAATCTGAATAGGTCACTGGGAGCAGAGGTTACTTTTCCTTGTTTCTTTTCCATTGAGCCTTTTCAGGACATTGGACAAATAGCCCATTGCCAGCAAGCATTACTTCCTTCAGTTCATTTCTACATTGCATTATAACCATCTTTAAAAGAGTTCAAGGCAGCATACATATAGGAGGAAGAATTCTCATTCTTTTTCCTCTTAACAACAACTCTGAAATGTAGCCTGGGCTTGAGAGAGGTTGAGGACTTTCCATTGATTTTCTTGTAGGAATAACAGAATAAAGTTGGAAGGGACATTGGAAGCCTTCTAATCCAATCTCCTGCTCGAGCAGGAGACCCGATACTATTCCAGACAAATGGTTATCCAATTTCTTCTTAAACATCTACAGTGATGGAGCATCCACAACTTCTGGTGGCAAGATGTTCCACTGGTGAATTGTTAATCTGTTCTACCCTTAAATTACCCACCACACAACTTCTCTTTTGACCTTGGCTAGAGGTTGCCACAAGCTAGGTAACCTTAGTTTCCTTTCACATTTATATCCCGCTTTTGATTCATTGCCCATGATGGCTCAAGAGCCTTGTGAGATAGGGTAGGCTGAGAAAGAATAAATGCACACAACACTCTAAAACAAAAGCGACCTTAACACATCACACAACTGTGGTTCAGCATGTTATGTAAACCCAACTTTTGTGGTTTATCAGCCATGGTTTATGATTTGGCAACTCGTATATAACCCTAGCAAATTTAGTTTGTTCATTAAATCAGGTTGAAAGAAAGCAAGCTGGGAATAACTGGTGTGTCCTCCAACCCCATTCTTAACCAACACAGCCCAGCTTAGAATCATGGATTCCTCTGAGTCACAACATGTCTCTCAGGTGTGAAAAATATATGTGTTGAGGCGTGGATAATCCAACCAATCCTTCCCTTGATTTTCCATGAGTGAATATCTTGGCTGTGAGGTTGACATTTTCCTGATTTGCTAGTTCTTCTCCACTGGCTTCTGTCTGGCAGTGTAGTGATTTCCCTTGTGACATGTTATACACCCACACTCTTCCAGCGGGGGATCCCTTGGAAAAGTGAAATGCACTGTGTTATGGATAAATAATTTGCACAAATGATGCAGAGAGTGACCCAATAGTAGCCCATTTGAATTAATTCCAGCACCTGAGCTCCTATTTCTATTAAAACTCCATTTGCTAAGGGGGAGGGAAATTGGAAAGGTAATTATCATACGCCAGTCTTAAATCACTCTGTTGCTGCATTATTAAAGGGAGGAATTAAAAATAATCAGCTTTTTCCATTATACTTCACAGAGTGGAAATTAAAGGTGTAAGAATGTTTTGTCTTTGCCTTGAATTTAAAGTAATAATTTTGAAGATTTATGAAAAATTGAAATTATTCTCTCTACGAGTCTCGCTCAGATCCTTTGTGAAAGGTGCAGGCGTGCGTGTACAAAATAATTTGTGAAAAAAAAACACTTGTAAAATCAGAAGAAAAAGAGGATTGGAAAGGGGATTTAATACTTTTTCTTTTTGGAAAAAAAAATTGAATACA
This sequence comes from Laticauda laticaudata, assembly GCA_004320025.1. Lineage (NCBI taxonomy): Eukaryota > Metazoa > Chordata > Lepidosauria > Squamata > Elapidae > Laticauda > Laticauda laticaudata. The sequence continues at coordinate 89,278 of BHFT01030322.1, read as the reverse complement.
GTGGGGTGTTTTGCATTTTAATCTCTTTCTTTCTTCTGCACAATTACACTCAGAGTGATACACCAGGAGATTAAGCGGCTTACTAATTTCATACAGACAATTCTAGAATGCTAAATGTTGTTCCTTATAAGAATTCTGCTGCATTTTTTTGCTGGGCACAGGGAAAATCATGTTACTTGCTTTTTACATTTGGGATGAAGATAGCTTTAAGTCTGTATGTCCATTTTTTGACACACTTGCTACAAGAGCCAACAAGCCCCAAGATTGATAGTAACCAAGTTCTGCATGCAAGCAGAGAATCTCTGCTTGTATACACATAGTGAGCAAGCCAGATAAGAGAATAATAGAGTTGGAAGGGACCTAGTCCAACCTCTGGCCATAAGTATAAGGAGACCCTATACCATTTCAGACCAATATATGTTCAGTTTCTTTTTAAAAGCCTCCATCCCCACAACATCTGGGGGAAAGCTGTTCCACTGGTTAATTGTTCTCGCTGTCATGAAATTTTTCCTTGTTTCTAAGTTGGATCTTTCCTTCATCACTTTTCGTTCATTGCTTTTTGTCCTTCCCTCAGGTGCTTTGAAGAAGAGACACTTCCTTGTGGACATCTATGTAACATATGAGCACCCTTCTACTCCTGCTTGGAAATTATTAGGAACTAAAGCAGCTTCTAGGAAGGAGTGGGTCAGTCAGAAGATGGGAGAGGAGAGCATAGTTATTACATCTAAGCCTCAAAAGTTGTGGGACCAAGCTTACTCCTTTTGTTAGCTTCCCAGCCTTGAACAAGCAAAGAGTGTTGACATTGATGCAAATTAATGTCCTACCTTGAGGTCCTCTGGAAAGCAAGAGCTGCGATATATCTTCTCCCCGAGCATACTTGCCCTTGAGAAACAGGAAAATTGGAACTGGGTGATTACATATTTCAGGACTGTTCTTATTACAGAGACATCTGTCTCCTCTACAATACATTTTAATGAAAATGGCAGGCAGATTGGATGACTGTTCATAGCTCTCGTTTAATCAGATCAGAACCCAGCTGGTCCTCTTAAAACAGCCAGGTCTGCACTCTTGTGATCCTTGCATGGCATAGCTATTCGAGAGTGATGTAATTGTGTTTAGATGTCCTCTTACCGTAGGAATGGGCTACGTTGATTGCAGGGGTTTTTTTCATATCAGCTTATCACCATAATATTCCTAGTTGTGAACTAAAGTGGTTCGGGAGAGATCGGAGATGTTTATAAGCGCTGGAAGTTAAAACCCACCCCTCTCCTAGAAAAATGAAATATTTTAGGATATATTTAAAAAGGCAGAATATTTCCCCTAAGAAACTCAGAGAGGCAGAACCTCAGCACCCCCACCTTTGTTAATGGACCATTAAGGCCTGGGCCAGTCTATTCTACATACCAAAGATTTACCTCCTTCAAGCAGAGCCATTGAATTGCCCTTCACTGCACCACCCACCAAGTTTCAACCAAACTTATCACACAGACAACCTAAAAAGCTACCTATGATCTCTGACAGCAACCAATTAGGATACTCTTCTAGTGCCCCAGGAAGTTGAAAACCAGAGGGGGTATAAAACATAGGGACTCTCAGCATCTCTTCCCTTTTTCTTCACCCAAGAGCTCCAAGGCATGTGATCCTGTCCCCCATTAAACCATCTTTCCAAACAGCCTCCATGTTTCCAGTATCTTTCTCCCCACTTGGAACTGAACCCAGATGGACATTTCTTCCAACATGAATAAAAACATGTATACACAAATCATGGATTTGAGGCCATCAGAAGGTCGGAGAACCTCCCATTGAGAGGGTTATCTAGGTGGATGCAACACTTGAAGAAGGACTATTACTAATTTTGATAATTTCCACAATCATAAATAGCCTTCTTTGAATACCAATGGATAAAGGCTAACAATGAAGTGGCCTGCTGACATTTGTGAGTTTCACACCTGCTCCTGGTTGACCGCACTGTGATACCAAATGTTCATTCAGTGAACCCTTCGCCTGATTCACCATTAAAACTCTCCTGATGTTCTAATACTTGGAAAACATTATTTAAATCAAGCTAGCTACTAGCAAGTAAGGTTCAACTCTACCCTTTCCTGCATTCATCTGATCCTCTTTTGTAGACATTTTCAAGAATATATATTAGCTGATTTAGCCTTGTACAAGGTGAACTTATTTAACTGTCTGGTCCCCAGTGTGAAAAACAAAATTGACCCTAGATGGACATCACATCCTGCCAAGGGTTCTTGGAGTCTTTCAACTGTAGAACTTTGCCACCTCCTGCAAATTAACAGAAATACTTCTTCTGGGTCTCCTCCATCACTCCTTCAGAGGAAGGTGAAGCTGGTGCAATAGTGAGGCTCTTAAGTTGAAGAAAACCTGATCCTGCATAATAAGAGTGTCCTTGGGTATCAAAGCCTATATGAAAAGATGGATAGAAAACATGTGAGATGCAGGAGATAAGCCCTTAGGCTATCAGCTGCCTCTTCTTCATTAAAACTACTTGTGATAACTTGAACTCACTCCACCAGCTGCTTTCAGCTTCCTTCTATGATATCTCCGACTCCCAGTTGGTCCCATACAGGATGAGAAGTCCAAGAGTATCTGTTCCTTCAAATTTTTCCTCCTCCCCTTGTGCAGAAAATCTCCACTTGCAAAAACCTCCTGAGCTAGGAAGGTAATGAACCCTGGAAGCACCTGAGAAGAAACTTGCAAGCCTTATAATAAGACATCAGCTGCTTCTCCAGAGTCTGTCTTCTTGATGTTCTCCAAAGGACTTGTCAGAGGCAAGATTCTGCTATGCAGCTCGCCACCTGTTTCTCTTTTTCTCATTCTGCCAGTGGCGGAGGCTGGAGCAAAGTCAGAGAAGGGGGAGGAAGTGACTTGACTAAGATTGTACACATGTAGAATGTGCATGAGGGAATGTGAATATTTGTAATCCTGGAAGATGAGCCTCAGAATCGTTCCTGCTATCAAGTCCTTGAAAAGTTGAAAACTGCCAGCTTTGGTGGGTTATTGTGATGGTATTGTCAGCTTGTTACAGGTCCCATCCATTAGGGATGTACATCTGGTGGGACCCTGAAAAAGGGCCTTCTCGGTGATGGCCACTTCTTGATGGAACATTCACCCTACTGGTCTGTAGAAATTCTTAGTCCTCCAGGTCAGGTCAAAGGTGTTTTTTCCAGGAGGCATCTGGACTTTCTTGTTTTCTTATTTTTGAAGACATTTTGCCTCTTATCCAAGAAGCTTCTGCAGCTGACAGAATGGTGGGAAATGGAAGGATTTGTACTCTTTGTAGACAGCTGGTTATTTGCCTCCTTTTAGAGGCAACTTGGAGGTTTATCTGTGTCCTCTGGGTGGTGCTCCTGGTTCCTTTAGTTGGCTATTTTTTCCTCTGGAAATCTATTCCTACTGCCACACCCTTCAAATGGTGTCCATCCCAAATTGTGCAGCTAAAAGTCTGTTGAGATTCTCCGTCCTCCAGGTCATGGTTGTCCTGAAGGTGCTTTTTCAGGAGGCAACTGGACTTGTGGTTTTGGGGTGTTTTTTTTTTTTCTTTTGAAAACGTTTCTCAAAGAAAGAGAGAGAAAACAAGTCAAAGTTGAACATCCCTGCCTAAAGGACAAAGCTAAGCACATTTTGGGTTGTGCATTTTAGATAATGATCGCAAACTTTGAGGAAGAATCCTCCATGAAAAGTGAAAAAAATGTTCCTGAAGGAAACAATTTAATCCAAACCAAGTCTCACTCTTTGGAAACTTCTCTCCCTTGCCCACGACGTTTTTTACTGTTCGAGCGTAACAATGTGTATTGCTCACCTCGAAGCGGTATTGCATAACTTCTCAAGATGACCATAGAGAGCGCAAGATTGCACAACAATATCTCTAGCGCGGAAAGAGGATCTGGTCCCCTTTTCTAAACCCACTCCCAGCCCAGAATTCAATGAATCTAATCTCTTCTTATAACCCCCATTAAGCGTCAAGGCCATCAAAAATGCATTGCAAATGAAAAAAAAAGAGCCCTCTCAGCAGAGCCCCCATTGTTTGTTTTTAAATGTTTGTACCAGTTGTCAGGTTATTTCCCGTTAAGGATTTGGGGGATTTCTTGCAATAGAAAGCAGCTTATTAATTATTCCCACCCAAGGTATATTCACCTTCTTGGAATAAAGCCCTGGCAATTCATTTATGAATATTTATTAATTATTGTTTTCCTCTCTCACTGATAAGACCATCCTGTGATTTACCCATGAATCCCTTCCTTTCCCCTGCCTTCCCTCTCTCTTCCTTCCTTCTTCTTTCTGACCCCCATGAGCGGTTGCAGGTGGGCGACTAGATGGGTTTACTTTGGAACCCTAAAAACCTTCCCCCCTCCCTCCCGCCAGTCTCCATCGTCCATTTCCCTTCCTTTCCTTCCTTTCCTCCTTCCTTCCTTTCCTTCCTTCCTTCCTCCTTCCTTCCTTCCCTCCCTCCCTTCCTCTCTTCCTTCGCTCTCCATTCCCTTTCCCTCCCTCCTCCTTCTCAATTTCCTTTCCCTCCCTCCCTCCCTTCCTCCTTCCTTCCTTCTCCAATTTCCTTCCCTCCCCCCTCCTTCTCAATTTCTTCCCTCCTCCCTCCCTTCCTCATTTCCTTCCTTCTCCATTTTCCTTTCCTCCCTCCCTCCATCTCAATTTTCCTTTCCCTCCCTCCTCCTTCCTCCTTCCTTCCTTCTCCATTTTCTATTCCCTCCCTCCCTCCTTCCAATTTTCCTTTCCCTCCCTCCTCCCTTCCTCCTTCCTTCCTTCCCATTTTCCTTCTCCCCTCCCTCCCTTCCTCTTCCTTCCTTTCTCCATTTTCCTTCTCCTCCGTTCCCTTCCTCTTCCTTCCTTCTCCATTTTCCTTTCTCTCCCTCCCTCTTCTCAATTTTCCTTCCCTCCCTCCCTCCCTTCCTCTTTCCTTCCTTTCTCCAATTTTCCTTTCCCTCCCTCCCTTCCTCTTTCCTTCCTTCTCATTTTCCTTTCTCTCCCTCCCCTACTCTCCCTTTCCCTCCTTCCTTTTTTTCTCCATTTTCCTCCCTCCCTCCCTCTCTCCCTTCTCCTCCTTCTCCATTTTCTTTTCCCTCCTCCCTCTTCCCAATTTTCTTTCCTCTCCTCCCTCCCTCCTCTTTCTTCCTCTCCATTTTCCTTTCCTCCCTCCCTTCCTCCTTCCTTCCTTCTCCATTTTCTTTCCTCCCTCCTCCTTCTCAATTTTCCTTTCCCTCCCTCCTCCCTCCTCTTTCCTTCCTTCTCCATTTCCTTCTCCTCCTTCCCTTCTCCTTCCTTCCTTCTCCATTTTCCTTCTCTCCCCCCTCTCTCCCTTCCTCATCCCTTCTCCATTTTCCTTTCCTTCCCTCCTTCCTCCTTCCTTCCTTCTCCATTTTCCTTTCCTCCCTCCCTTCCTCCTTCCTTCTTCCATTTTCTTTCCCTCCCTCCTCTCTCTCTCCCTTCCTTCCTTCTCCATTTTCCTTTCCTCCCTCCCTTCCTCCTTCCTTCCTTCTCATTTCCTTGCCCTCCCCCCTCTCTCTCTCCCTTCTACTTCCTTCTCCATTTCCTTTCCCTCCTCCCTTCTCCTTCCTTCCTTCTCCATTTTCCTTTCCTCCTCCCTTTCCTCCTTCCTTCCTCTCCATTTCCTTTCCCTCCCTCCCTCTCTCTCTCCCTTTCTTCCCTTCCATTTTCCTTCCCTCCCTCCCTCTCCTCTCTCTCCTTCCTTCCTTCTCCATTTCCGTTCCTCCCTCCCTTCTCCTTCCGTCTTCTCCATTTTCCTTTCGCCTCCCTTCCCCTCCTTATCGAACTCCCCAAAGGGAACATTCAAGAGGCTCACCACAATTCTGAAACTAGACACCATCTCAATCCAGCACACGACCTATCTGATCCAAGACAGCATCTCAAAACCTGGTAAGGTGCTGACTCACCGTGAATCCCTTCCCTTGAATACACTGACTGATCCCTTTCCCCAGAAAGGGTCCTTCTATAAACATGAAGGGCATGCAACCCCCCCCCAACTTTAGCATCTGGATCAAAGTAGCACTGTTGCTCTCATCCAGCACTTCAAAAGACAAGCTCTCTTTCGATTTTGACAGTTACTTTGAAGCCATTTTTTGACTGGAGCTGCTTTAGATGGAACAAGAGCTCCAAACTTTGGTACCCACTCTATTTTAGAACCAATTAAACAACAGAAAGTCTGATCCTCACAGACCAAAAAGCACCCAGCCCTAGTAAAACAAGCACCGGAACCCAGTTTATCGAAGAAACCACAAAGGATAACCTCAGAAGGTAGAGGGAGAAGATAGAGTTGCGTACTTCTCCCTCTGAGTCCAAAAACACACACCCCTACCCTAACCCCTTAATCCTAAGAGTTTCCTGGCCCCACATTCTGGAGCCACAAGAGATAAAGCGTGGTCTTTTATAGAAGGTTTCAGATTGAAACTATCAGGTCTCTGCTGTAAACAAACAAACAACCCAAGATGTAGACTGTCTGAATTCTGAAACAGCTTCTGGATCCATAGTAGATAATATTTCCACTGTAACACTCGACAAATAAATTTAATTAATAAATAACCAATGGAAGAGAATGCTGTGCAGTTCTCGTTGAACTGTGCGGTCGGCTTGGTGCTCTACCTGAGCTTCGTTGTTTTTTTTTTTTTTTACAGATGTTTCACTACACTAAGCCCCTAGTGTAACGATCATCAGTGATTTGGGGGAAGGGAAGGGGTTGTGGAGTGAGAAGGTTATAGCCAGGACATTTGAGAATCCTGGTGTTCTCTCGAGCTTGATGCGATTGTTTTTTCTTAGGCAGATGTTTCATTATCCAACTAATGTACCCAACTCAATCCCAATCAGTGCTTTAGAAAGGAGTGGGGTTAAACAAAGAAAGCAAACCTCACTCTCTTCTACCACTGAATATGTATCCAGTTGATAATAAAACGTCTGCAAAAAAATACAACAAGCTCAGAAAAGCACAAGGACCCAATAAATAAATATTGATGTGAAGGAACGCTGCTGCCTCCTCTAATGTCTATAATATTCTCACATCCCATCCACTCCCTCCAACCCATTGTCAGAATGATGCATAATAGAACAATCCCTTCCTTCCTCCTTCCTTCCTTCCTTCCTTCCTTCCTTCCTTCCTTCCTTCCTTCCTTCCTTCCTTCCTTCCTTCTTCTCTGCTGTCACATGGTTGAATGCAGTACTGCCACTAATTCTGTTGACTGCCAGCTGCTTCCAATTGGCAGTTGAATCCCACCAGACTGCAGTTGAGTCAGCACTTCTGTTCCTTCCCAAGTGGATAAAGAGACCCCAGATGTTGGGGGCCATAGGCGACTCTGATAAACTCTTAGAGAGGGCTGTTGAAAACACTGTGAAGTGGTATATAATTCTAAGGCTATTACTAAGTGGAAGAAGGAAGAAAGGAAAGGACGTGTGGTGGCACAATGGTTACAATGCAGTACTGCAGGCTAAATCACTGCTCGCTTTCAGTTCCATGCTGACCAGCTTAAGACTGAATTCAGCCTTCCATCCTCTGAGGTGGGGTAAAATCGAGGAACCCAAAGATTAGTTGGTGGCCAGAGCTGACTCTGTAAAACTGCTTGGAGGAGGCTGGAAAGCGCTGTGAATGGCAATATAAGTCATGCTATGCATTCTAAAGCTTGTGTGCTAACTGTGTGGTGGCTAAGTGGTTAGAATGCATTATTGCAGGCTAATTCTGCCATCTGCCATCAGTTTGATCCTGACTCACTCTAGGTTGACTCAGCCTCCCATCCTTCCAAGATCAATAAAATAAGGACCCAGATTGTTGGGGGCCAGAGGCTGATTCTGTAAACTGCTCAGAGAGGGCTGCAGAGCACTGTGAAACAGTATATAAGTCTAAGGGCTATTGCTATTTTCCTTCCTTCTTTCCTGTTAAAATGTAGTATTGCAGGCTAATTCTGCCAGTTGCCAGCAGTTCAATTCTTACTGGCTCCAGGTTGACTCAAGGCCTCCCATCCTTCTGAGATCTGTAAGATGAGGACACAGACTGTTGGGGGAAATATGCTGACTCTGTCAGTGAAAAAGAGGGGAAAAAATGCAACACCAGAGACTATGCTGCTGGCTGGGAATTATGGGAGTTGCTGTATGAACGCCTCTTGAAAACTTCCGCTAGCGAAGAATTTAATAAACTAATAAACTGTCTTTGGAGAGATAGCAAAAAACATGAAGAATAAAAATGTGAAATGTATGGGAACTGTAGTTTAATGCAATTTCTGCCTTGAAAATAGCCAATGATTTCCGAAAATATATATATTACTGCTTCCACAAATGCTGAAACAAATTTCTGGTTTTGGACTGCCTTTGCAAGCTGCTTGAGAATATCTTTTGAAAACATCTTGGCTGCTGTGCTTCATTGACTGCCGTTGTTTTCCGTTCACTCCCTCATCAATAAATATGAGTGGAATTCTCTTCTCTGTAATCCATTTTAAAAAGGAACAATCTTTTGGCCAGAAAAATGAAAGCTGGTAGGAAAAAAATTTATATTGGTGTTTTTTTCACTCTAGTACAGTGCTAAAAGTGCTAAAGGTTCAGCTGGCATGAGGGTTTGAGTTACTTTTCCCACCTCTTATGTTGTGTTAGCTAAGAAGCCAAACTTCCTACCTAGTGATATTTAGTCATTCTGCAAACAAACAATCCCAAAAGCAAATGCTACCGACCAACCACCCACAAGCATGGAAACCAGCCTTCCAAAATGCTTTGATTCACAATTTGTCCACAACCACCTGGAAAAATGCCAACACATCAATTAACAAAAAAACCACATGCCTCAGCTCCATTGGACACACACCTTAGAATCCACAGGAATGCCAACAAAATCCCCCCCCAAATGCAAGTCATTAGAAGAGAAACTCAATATTGTCATCCCAAAACACAAGATGACAACCCACAACTATGGATCAGAAATCTGTCCAGAAGATCAGATGACAAAAAGACCATCCTCACACATAGCCTCAATTTCAACCACCAAGACTCCGACCTCATTGAATTCCTAGCCAATATTAAGTCATCTCTGCTTGAAGAAGGGATGGAGGGAACTGGAGCTCTGGATGTTGGCAATCACCATCCTGGAACACAGTGCACAATTTTGTGACTTTCTGATGGTTAAGACAAAACCTTGTGGGTTTTTTTTTTTTGTTGTTGTTCTTGTGTAGCATCTAGGCTTTTTCCCATTATTCACCTCATTCTTTTTTCTTGCTAAGCCTCCATAGACACAAAATATATTCCACGTCCATTTTTCCCCCATTTACATTTATATTGAATAATTTAAAACTCCCTATTTCCATAAATCATTGCCTCCAAGGAAAGACAACTGCCCACTTGTAGCAAAGCACACTTTCCAAGTGGAAGAGCTAATGATGCAGAAGGCAGTTTGCAAGTTGTCTTTTTGACTTGGGCTGGGGAGGGTGAGAGAGAAGGACTCAGTGAGGGGATTGACAAAGGCTCACAGGGGTTGTGTGGGAGTAGAAGCAGCTCAATCATTCTGGAGAACTGAAGGGTAAATTCCCATGATTTCCAGGAAATGATCATTGTAGGTCCAGGAGGTGATCACTGTAAGTTCAGAAGACTGATCACCACACCTCACAATACACTAGATATTTGCAAACTGATTGGACAGCAATTCTGCTAATCTTGCATTTGGGATGAGCTACAGACTTGGGAAAAAGACAATTTGAGAATTGGGAAATAAAAAAAATATGTTCCTTGATAGAAATAACCACTATGTCAAGACTGCCATCATACACTTGAGCTTTGCATTCACTAGCTGCCAATCTTCCATAAACTATGGGGGCTGGAAGTTGGTCAGGAGGAGGGAAGGCTAAATGTCCATTGTAATTTCCGAAGACACTGTCTCAAAGTCAAAATGCTGGGAATGGAATATAACGGCTCATCAACCAGCCTGGCACTGAAGAGACAGTTACCAAAATAATTTATACAAAATAATTGGATAATAAGGGACTAGCAAGAGGGAAGAACTGGACAGGGAAAGTTAACTGGGAAAGTTTGGCACATGAACATCAGTTCTGGTTTTGCTGTTCTGTAATTCATTTGACTTTTAGTAAAGTAAACCTTTCACACCACATGGAGTTGAGGGTCTTTCTTGCTTAAGCAACCAAGCTGAGCAGGACTGACACACTCTTTCGCCTCTTGACAAGTATGCATAGGAAGGGAAAACTATTGAAGCATTTCTAACTCTTTCCGGTGCTTTCAATTCTTGCCATCATTTTGCTCAAAGAAAATATTAAAAATTGAATAGATATATAATCAGCTTTTAACCATGGTGCATCAACTGATGTGTTTCAATCGGCTTCTTGAATCTGGTGATGGTTTAGAGCTTCACCCATGGATTGGCCAAGGTACAAATTGAAACCCAAGTTGTTAGCTTTGGATCAAATAATGAGGTTGAGAAGGAGGGAAATAGGGGGAAAGAATGCTTCCCATTTGAATTCAGAATAACACAACGCCTTGCATGCCAACCATTCTCAACTTATTTCCTATTAATCATAGGTCTGGGTTGAAAAATAATAAATGTCTCTGATGTAAAGGGAGCAGGTTGCTGTGAGATATATACACACTGGGCTCATGACCTTGGTTGTGAAAAAATAAAAATGGGAATTCATATTCAAGGAAATAATAGGAACAGTAGGCATTTTCTTCCTGGTTTCATCCACATCTTGCCTCCTGATTAATACCAGGTCAGCAAAAATTTATTCACCCCCGTGCTTGCAAATTCCTTTTAGCCCCAGCACCTACAGGGCCATCCCCCAACAGCCCCCATCCCCCTGCCCCTTTCAATTCATAATGCCTGGTTCAAGCTGAAAGGTTAATTATAATTGTAATATTAGCATTTGTTTTACCACTGGCAGAACCTGCCAAGAAGTACATTTAGCTGGCTGAGGAAACGTGGATGATTACCAGCTCCGCCTTGCAATTTTTTGTGTGTGTATTAATGAAATACTATAGAGTAACTGAACTGGATTTGGGCAATTTTCTTGTTCTTCCTCCCTGCATGTAGGGGTGAACGTGGGAAACTTTTGAAACAAAGCAGAAGCCAACTTTCCTTGACACATCAAAGTACACAAAATCACAAGGAAAGTGTCGGATGTTTTTTTCTAAAAAATAATGAAGCTTTTCCTGCTTTGACGTTTGATTGCTTCCCATCATCACTTCCTGAGAAATCCTGCCCTTAAAAAAGACCACTTTTCGAACTAGGTTTAAGTCATGTGGGCATTGATATCTCCAGTTCCTTCTGTCAACACACAGTAATTGCTGGCCACCTCATCTTGAAGTAGACTATTGTCTGGGCTACTGTGATATGCTCCATACATGGGGCTGCCCTTGAAGAGTATCTGAAAACTTCAGTTGTTTCAGAATCAACTGTGTGTGAATTGGACAGCCATATAAATTGATGTAATAAATAAAATAAAATAGAAATCAATAAATTTCCAGGAAGGATTAAGAACCAAAATACATCCACAGCATATCATTTCTCTTCCATCCAGTGGTGAGACACTTGAGTCATTATCAGTTTAGATTAACCTTGGCAACTTTTTCAGATGTGTGGACTTCAACTCCCCATGCTGGCTGGGGAATTCTGGGAACTGAAATCCACATATCTGAAAGTTACAGTGACTGGGAAACAGTAATTTACAGTAATTTAAGTTAAAGTGTCCTTAGGAAGTTTTTAGCTCATCTTGTTGAGAAGATAAATATATTTGTATTTATCTAGGACTTCTACTTATTGGAATAATACCAGTAAAGATTTCTGGAATGAAGGCAGTTTGGCTTTTGTCTAGGGAGTCTAGAGATTTTTTAGGCAAGACAAAAATGTATGATGTTCCACTGCAATGTGCAACTGCAGGAAAGTGTACAGCATGCTCTCGAAGCCATGTACTATGCTAAAACAGCAGGGGTAGTGAATGTCCTAGTTTTGAACCTACTCATAGACTGCAGAGGCAAGACTTTTGCCGTTGGTTACGAGATATTAATGATTCACTGCCTCGAGAAGATCTATAATGATTCAAAATATGGAGAACAAAGGAAAAGAGAATGCCTTCTTAGCTGCTAGCACAAAATGACTCAAGCTGCAGTTTGCTTATCCATAAATTTTTAAGTACTTCACAACTAACTGGGTTCTCACTCTTTATCCTAAATGGAAACTCAGGGATTATCAAACACAATGGATGACTTCTTCCATGCATTAAGCCCAATTATTTGCAAATTAAGCTGTGGCTTCTTCTATCAAAATGATGGCACCTACTTCTGGTGTTGCTAGAAGCCACAATAACTTGAACTGCAGGTTTCAGGAATCATGAGGCATCCTAGACTCCACCAATGTTTATTCCCCCCACCACCACCAAACTTAACTGACTGGTTTAAGAATCATCTTCATGTCCCCGGATTCAACCCTGTAGCAACAATATACATCTCGTGAAGACTTGCAGACAAAGCCCTTAGATTAATTCTCCAGCACCTACAGTTAGAAGGGACCCACAATGGAACTGAGGATATTCCACCGGTCACCCAAGAGTAGAGATTTCCAATGTTGGGAACTTTAAGATTTGTGGACTTCAATTCCCAGAATTCCTCAGCCAATATAAGGAATTCTGCGAGTTGAAGTCTCCAAGTCTTATAGTTACCGAGGTGGGAAACCACTAGTTACCAGATAGAACATATTTAGTATTTAGTGTTTATTTGATTTGTCAATTGCTTACAAGATACAGGTGTAAGAATAAACATAGTTTTGAATACATGAGATAGATACTTATAAGAAAAATAAAAAGAAACAATAGGACAGGGATGGTAGGCACAATTGGTGCCCTTATGCACGCCCCCAACAGGCCTCTTAGGAAGGAGGTGAGGTCAATAGTAGACAGTCTAAGGTTAAAGTTTNTGTATCTATTGTGTGCTCTTGTATTGTTATGATTGAAGCTGAAGTATTCATTTGCAGGTAGGACATTGCAATGTATATATTACTCCTTGTGAGGTAGATCCATAGATTTTGGACCTCTGATCTCTCTGGTTAATCTAGGATGCAGGTAGAATGTCCACATGAAATATCTACAAGTTCCTTCTTAATCATCTAGCAAAATTCCAAATGATACCATTGCTTGTCAATCATAAAGCTCAGATCTTTACCTTGATTTTAGGAAAGACACATTTCATATCAAAGCAAGGTTGTAACCAATTCTTCCAGGCTTTGCAGGATTGGATGAACCAAGAAACACCTATACCTGATGACATTTTCCTGAATCATAATACATTGGATCTTTCTCTTTGTGTGCCACACTTAAGCCTTCACATCAAAGGGTGAGAAAATGGTGATCTTGTTTAACACCATGAAACTCATTAGGGAGTTTCTGTTTCAGAGTTTCAGGTGATTATTCATTTTCTCCAAGCTGCAGATAGCTTCCGAAAAACCATGTGTTTTTTCTCAGTGTTAATAAAAGCCTAAATGATTCTTCATTAAGAAGCCCATTAAGAACCCTGCTGTTCCTTTGAAGCTCATTAGAGAGGCATTCTTGCCACTAAATTATCACATTTAAGTTTCATAGAAGTCTGAGCAAACTTGCCCGTTATGATTAATTCACGACAGATTTTTCTAAGATATTTTATCTCTTAGGGTTGATTTTGCTCGTGTGATATGTTTCATCCCAACCCTTACCCATCATTTCTGAAGGGTTTCCCATCTAGTGTAAAATCTAGTGTAAAATCTCCAAATCTCTTCTTCTGGAGATGACAACAAACATTTTTTAGAAAACATTCCATTCTGTTTAAGCTTTGTTCTTTGGAAAGATTATGTACTGGAGACAATTTCCCTGTTTGAAAAAAAGTCGGAGAGAAGTGGCTAAAACCACTTCCTCTGAGCAGCATTAAATCAACAAAATATTGACTTTCTATGAACCAACAGCAATAGATCTGGATATAATCTGCAGAACATGTTTGCCTCTCCCATTTTTTGGTAGATTGTTTAATGATCGATAACTGTAAATCTAGACATTCAGCATCTTCTTTATCAATGGATGATATCTGTTATGACCTATAGTCCAAAGGAATGAATTTTCTCCACTGCTGAGAAATTAAACACTTGCTGTTTTCCCTGAGTGTGCAGGCAGTAGCCTCCAATCAATTCTGTGTCTTCCACTGACCTTTTCCAGATGAGTTCAGGGATGACTTTTGCTGATTGAATATGCTGTTTCTACAAGAGGCTGGGGTTGACTTGTCCAGCTTTGAATAGTGGCCTCTCCGATACACATTTCTTCTTTTTGATTTGGAGGCCTGAACAAGCAATAGATTTCTGGCAATCTTGGTGCCACTCATAAAAATACAAAAGCTAGCTGTTGTGATGTAGCATGGATGCCCTGTTCCGCAATAATTCTTGTCATATCAAAGTGATGAACAGTATCCAGATATATTCTGAATCCAGCTCTCCTTCCTGTGGCTTTCCACCTACAGGCACACCATCTCAACCCCTGAGAATAAGCTTCAGAAAATCTGAAGGAAGGACTTTAAGGAGGAGAAATCAACAACTTTCCTAGATGCTGAAGAATGTGCTGTTATGAGTCTTGAATTCTACACACCGAATCTCTTGAATGGGATGCAAATAAATGGAGTCACCAAAACGTATACCTTGGAGAAGAACAATTGCACCCCCAAGTTTCCCAGAAATCACAACGTATCACACATCTGTGAAGGTGAGAATAGCACACAAGTGAAGTCCAGTTGGTGCCAGCCTTTGGAGTGCCGAGCAAGAAAGAGCAGGACTAGAGCTACATGAGGGGAGCCAAATAGAGAGAAAACCCACAACACACCATCTGTTCATCAGAGGAATAACATGAACTCCACTTGTTCCTCCAACAATGGGCATTAGCATGATAAGAAAAGGAGTTAGGACAATCCAGGATGAATCCCATCCTCTGGGACCTCAGAAGGAAGCCTGAAGAAAGTTCATACATCTTATCACCTCCCAAAATAAAGACAGGAGTTTGAATTGAATCATCACAATAGCAGTGTTTGCATATGAATGATCCAGCTGTCCTTTCCCCACTGAATAGCTTGTGTGTGAATAATTGACCAAACAGAATGGACAATCTTTTGTCTGGCCACCAAGAAGATTGTCACCTCCTGCCTTTTAAAGGTTGGTTTTGCCCAACACATTCAGAAGGAAGTGTATACACTTGTCTTGGGAAAAAGTCTAGGTTGCTCTGTTAAGTTGTTGGGTCCTAGCTGGCACTTAAAGCATTTTGTCCCCCTTCTTCTAAGCCTTAATATGTTCTCCACTTGTCCTTAACTTACACTCTTATTTATCAGTTGCATTGATGTCCCACTGCCTTAAGAGTTAATGATAGCTAGATGGAACTTCTCCTCAATATGTCTCTACAACAGCAGGGATTTAATTCAAATTAGACATGAATAGGACTGCATTGGGCATAATTTCCTGATTCCCCCTGGCTTGTTCTGCTCTGCTCAACACCTTCCTCTGACAGCTCATCTATGACCTATTCTGGGTCAATACTTCCAGAGGGACTGATTGAACCATAAAAGTGTGAAATAGGAATAAGAAAGACCTACCTTATAGATTCTCCTGTGTAGCCTGGCAAAGACCCCTCCCATTTTATACTTAGAATCACCCTGGAGAAAATGAGTTCATTAGCATTCACCTCCTACTATGTTCCCATCTTTCAGGATGTTGGATTTGGGCTGATCAAATAACCCTCTGAGATATTGGTATTGGTAAACAAGGAGTCCTGTAGGAAACCTATGTGGGTAGATTACATTTCCATCCATCCAAAGTGTCTGCCTTGGTTAAGCAGAACTCTGAGAATCAAAGATGGGAATACATCCTAAATCCATCTCATTGCAGGATCCAAACTGGGTCAATCACTGGGACCAGGGGTTTTCTGCATTTTGGACTCATGCTGGAGCCCATCCTAAGGGAACTTCTCTCCAGCAGCACATGTGCTTTGGACTATTCTCTGTGTGGTATTTATATGGTGCCTTTTGTGTGTGGCTTTTTAGAGGTTGATTGGTGTGTGCTGATTGGCTGATATTCCCTTGTGCTGCCAAGCCCTCACCTCCTAAGTACTTGATAAGCTTGTGGTAGATCAACACTCCTGTTGATTGACAAAGGGCTCATTTTCCAGGCTGCAGTCACTTCCCTAGCTGTTTTTGTGCCTGCTCGTCTAACAATCTTAGTAGCTGCAAAACTTGAATGTATAGCCTTGTTCATTGCAACCAGTGGTGGTATACAGCCAGTTCACACCGGATCAGGTGAACCAGTAGAAAGTATTCGGCATGGGTTGCCAAACTGGTAGTAAGGTCTGGCTGGCCATGCCCCTGACCCAGTCACCCAGTCGCCGCTGGCTCGCTTGCCCCACCCACCTGACACTTGCCCCTTTTTTCCCTCCTGACAATCAGCTGTTCATATGATCAGCTGTGCCAGGAGTCCCTTTGCCCAAGAGGCCCAGGAAGGCAAAAAATGGAGGGAGAGGCTCAGCCCCCCTCCATTTTTTGCCTTCCTGAGCCCCAGAGGAGCATTCTGGGAGCAAAAACATCCCCCCACCAAGGCTCTTCTGAGGCCAGGAAGGTCCCAAAATGGAGCTGGGTATGTGTACTGTATGCCCCCTCCAGGCTCCATGCTTTTTCTTCCTGAGCCCCAGGGAAGCCTTCTGGGAGCAAAAATGCCCCCCGCGAGAGGTTCCTTTGAGGCCAGGAAGGTCTCCAAAAATGGGCATGGGGTGTCTGCAAAAAAGAAAAAAAAAGAAAAAAGTCACATGGCCATGCCCACCTAACCACGCCCATCAAGCCACACCCACAGAACCAGTAGTAAAAAAATTTGAATCCCACCACTGATTGCAACGTGAGGTTACCAATGAGTTCAGGCCTCCTTGTCTGACTGTTTGCTTGCATTCTTGCATTCTGGTGGTAAGCTTTCTCCCCATCTCCCCATCCATCCATCCATCCATCCTAGCTGCACCAGATTGAGCAATAACCTCTGAATGAAAGTACAGATGTCCAGTTTTTGTGGGATATGAAGCTTTCTTAAGGAGAATGGAGATATGAAGGGGTCCCAAGCCAATGTTCAGAATCTCCAAACCCTTTTCTCCTTCCTTTCATATGCCACAGAATTCCTGCCATCCTTAGCAACAGGGGAAAAAAAAAAAACCCAGGTACTGCTGTGTGCTGTGATTTTTCCAGAAAGTATTAAAACATCATTTTGTGGTAGATGATGTGTTTGGCCTTCTGAGCAATCAATGACCATAAATGATGTTTATGCCTTGAAGCCGTATCAAGGGATGAAGTTCCCAATCAACTCTGGTGGAAGCTCAGAGAAGTTGAGAGCTCTTATCACATGATTATTTACATCCATGCCAGAGCCTGGAAGAAATTAAGGACACTTATTAGCCTGATGGGGTCCACTTCAGAACAGAGCTAAACATGGTATTGATAGGAGGCTAATAGCTAGGTTGAAAGGTAAGAGATTTGGAGAAACTGTCATCTTTAGCAGGACTAGAGCTGGGCCAGGCAACTGGAACTCATAAGATGGTGTTGACTGATGTCTGGATCTTGTACCTCCCTTATTTGGTTGGAAGAGAGACAGTCAAAGGAAAGATGCAATCCAAAGTACAAAGTGGAAAAGGCTGTGTTTTTTTCCATTTATTTTCTGGGCAATTTTTTTCAGATAGACAGATGATATAGATATAGATATAGATAGAAAACAGAAACGGACAAGATCCAGACATCAGTAAATACCATCTTATGAGTTCCAGTTGCCTGGCCCAGCTCCAGTTTATAGAAAACTCCAGTTTATAGATGAAAACTGGCCTGGTGATTTTGGGCCAATCACCAGGAGATAGTGAGTTCTCATCCTGCCTTAGATATGAAAGCTGGCTGGGTGACTTTGGGCCAGTACTGGATGAAGTACAATATATCTATATCTATATATCTATCTCATAAAGTTGTAGCTACAATGACGTGGGATAATACCCAAGGAAGCTGAACAGCATATATATATTATCCCACGTTCATTGTAGTTGTGCTTTTAAAGTTGTAGCAACGTTTCAGCAGAATCTCATCTGCCATCATTAGGCTTCTGTATTGAGTTCGTAACTCAATACGATATGCGAACTATATATATTGTATTATATAAATACAATATACAAACTCCATACAGAAGCCTGATGATGGCAGATGAGATTCTGCTGAAACGTTGCTACAACTTTAAAAGCACAACAATGACGTGGGATAATAACCTGAAGGAAGCTGAACAGCACACATGTAGTTACCCACGAAAAATTTTAAAACACACACACACACACACACACACACACACATATTTTATATATAATATAAACACACACACACACATATATATATATGTGTATGTGTGTGTGATGTGTGTGTGTTGTATTCTAAATATATGCTATCACACACACACACACACACACACACACACACACACCCATTACCACCAAACACCAACAAAAAACACAACATCAACGATCTGTTTGGTGGGTTGGGCTGAGAGACAGTGAGCTGGTCCAAATTCACACCAGCTGCTTCCTGCCTAGGGTGGGACTAGAATTCATAATTAATTGCCTGATTTTCCAGCCTTGGGCCTTAACCAGACTCTCTTGCAGTAAGGATTCCCCCACCCACCCTGATTCAGTAGCTGGAAATAGGGATAACTGTGTACAATTGCACTGTATTCCTGCTACCTGAAAGCACCTAGAAGAAATCTCCGTGCTGGAGAGACGATGGGTATAGATTTATTTCTGAATTCCTACTAAACTGCTGGTAAAAACACTCTTGCCTTACTACATTCAGACTGAATAAGGAGTAATTATTGGCACCCTCAAATCATCCCCCCACCCTTCCTGCCACAAAGAGAAAATTTTTGATCCTTGGGCGAATGACAGCATTTCTCACAGTGTCTCTTATCTTGCGGCTTGGGCCAAATTGCTTTCAAATTATTTTCAAATTGTGTTGTGACATATTTTTTAAAAAAATTTCCAGCCTCAAAATGGAGCTAGTCAAGGTTCAAGTGTAAAAGAGTTTTAGTGGGCTGGGCTGGAAGACAAATTTAGCACAAGGGGCCACAGGAATTTGACCCAAACAAAAATTGAAAGTAAAAAAATATATATGGAAGGTGATGAGCAGAAGATATAACAATTGTGTCAGATTTTGCACCTATACTGTTGCAAACGCGAGGACAGGGATGATCGCAGTGTCCACAAATGAGAAAGTAAAGTGACATTGGGGCAAAATGCAGCAATTTAAAGTTTCTTCTGTTCAAATCCTCAGTGGTTTTCTGCTTTAATCCACGTCCACCCTTTTCTGTACCCAATGAGCCAGCTAAGCCTTCACTGAACTGCGGTTTGTGGCATGGGTGTATCATGTGCATGCATGACAGTGTGTCTTTAAACACCCCTTCCCTTTTTGCCACCTTTAATAATTTTCCCCACCAAGCCTCTTGATACTGGAGTAAATAATCTTACTTATGCGCTAGCATGCACTGCTTGAGCACTGGAAAGAGAAGGGATGCTTAAAATTTTATTGCTTAAAATGAATCTGAAAGCACAACTCAAAATTTGTATTGGATTCAAGGAATACCTGATCACTGCATGCGAAGAAATGGCTTTGGATTGTGGTTATTATCATTATGGTTTATTGCAGAATTAGGCAGATATTTGGACTGGATTTGGCATTTTTATCCACCTATTGAGCCCTTCCCAAAGAGCTGAGCTGGGGAGATATTGATGTTTGATGGGGCTAAGGATCTTATCACAGGATGTAAGCTGTCTCCAATAAAGCTGCATTTCACAATTAACTGATGGTGATTTTGTCAATGCTGATGAACTCTGCCAACGTCTGCCTGCCATGAACCCTGGGGAGGATGGATGCTTGGGGGAAAATGAAAGTAACGTCTGTATCTTCCCAATACGCTGCCTCAAGGTCATCCAGCTGGGAGAGGAAAGCAGCTGCATACCAATCTATGCTTGAACTGACTGTTCTCCAAACATCTTGCAAGAACCTGATTGGTTATGGGGTGATCAGTGACAGGAGACAGTTAAAGGAGAAAAAGGTTGAACTTGGGGATTTTGATTCTCTTGATACACTTGATACACTTGATCTCTAACAAAACCATACTTATCTCAACAAATGAAACCAAGGATCATTTCAAACTAGTTGTCACAGGTCTGACAACTGATGGTGTTCAAGTAGTGCCCTGGATATTGTTGGGACTGCACCAGTGGTGGGATTCAAAATTTTTTTACTACCGGTTCTGTGGGCAAGGCTTGGTGGGCATGGCAGGGGAAAGATACTGTAAAATCTCCAGTCAGAGATGGTATTTACCGGTTCTCCGAACTACTCAAAATTTCCGCTACTGGTTCTCCAGAGCTGGTCAGAACTTGCTGAATACCACCTCTGGACTGCACCCAAGATACCTCTTCCTGTTGGTATTGTCTTTGCTTTCTTTTGTTATAGTCATTTTATTTCTCTCTGCAGTTTTCTGTTTCTAAATTTGGTTCTGTAATTTTCTCCAGTTCTTTCTCTCCTGTTACAATAGAATAGAATAATAGGGACCTTGGAGGTCTTCTAGTCCAACCCCCTGCTTAGGCAGGAACCCCCACACCACTTCAGACAAATGGTTATCCAATTTCTTCTTTAAAACTTCCAGTGTTGGAGCATTTAAAACTTCTGGAGGCAAGTTGTTCCACTGATTAATTGTTCTCACTGTCAGGAAATTTCTCCTGAGTTCTAAGTGGTATCAGGATTTCGGCAGTTACCCCAATTTAATCATGAGTCTCAAGCCACACTCCCAAAACTTCAAAGGATTTACTGCAAGTGAACATGTTGGCATGACCTGGGCGTAGCCAACTCTGAGACACTGTCACCCTTGACCCTGCTTTTTCCCCTAGCCCTCTGGGTGTATCATCCAACAAAACACATCCAATTAGTTTTTTGCTCAGCAGAAGCTTCAGTCATCTAATCAGTATTTGAAGAAAATATGAATAGAATGTACTTTCGATTCCACAGTGCCGCCTGCTCTTTGAAACTCCCCCTTCTTTCTGTTGACAACTATAAAACATGTATAGAAAATGTTTTATGAGATAAGTTGCTTCTCTCCTTGATTAGTTTCCACCCATTGCTTCTTGTCCTGCCTTCAGGTGCTTCCTCTTCTTTGTGGCAGACCCTGAGATTTTGGAAAACTGCAGTCATGTCTCCTCTAGTCCTTTTTTTCATTAAACTAGACATTCCCAATTGCAGCAATCATTCTTTATATGTTTTAGCATCTCTCCTAATCATCTCTGCACTCTTTCTAAAGTCTCAACATCTTTTTTATTCTGCTATCTCCAGGTATGGCAGCATTCACTCTCCAGATTTTTGGATGTCTTATTGACAATAGTTAAGTCTGAGCCGTGATGTTTCAGGTGCTTGTCTGCTTGAATTCTAAACTGCCAAAGCACTTTATTATTATTATTACCCATTCAAATAGTTTTAGTGCATATTTTAAATCCTGGGACAAGTGCCTTGAAGTAGCACTTTATGGTCTGTTGTTTTATTAATCTCTGGCCTTGTTCTTGCTACAGAAAAAAATTCCTCTCAAATTGTGAACAAAATGGTTTGCTGAGATTATTACTGGCAGAAAAGGGTGAATCTATTTAGCTACATACTATTTGGGAATTCATAGCTCTGTAGATTTATGCTTCTGGCTATATTTTTTTAGGTGTGAAAACTAAACAAGGATAGCTAGTTAATATATCAATGTACACCACCAGAGTTTCAGAAAGCAAGGCTAGACACAGTGGATATGTTTTGCCCCCAGTTGGTGACAGATTTTTTTTGTTGTTTGTGGTATTACTCTGAGTGATTTTGTTTTACTGGTTGCAAGTCTCATTGACAGATGCTGGACATTAAGAACTTGCAAAAATAGAATGGCATAAAATCATGGTTAGTGTAAAATGTGTCCCCTAGGATTCAGATTTCAGAATCACCTAGGATTTCAGATTTTCAAGTTGAGTTCTTCTGGTTGGGTTTGTTGATCATTCAAATCTCCATCTGTAGCAAAAATGGACTTTAAGGTTTATTTAGGTAATTTCCCTGACCTTCAGTGCCGGAAATCTGCCTAAGTTACAAAACCTAAGCTGTAACTTTCAATGAATGGAAAACAAGCAATTACTACAAGATGGTTGAACATTCCCATTAGCTTCCTTTAATAGTAATTACGTTTAAAGGTAAATAAAATGAAATTCCATTTTTTTTTTTGTCCTAACTTACTTCTCCTTCCCATTAGTTCTGGAAATGTGGACCTTGGCACCATGCTCAAAATCAAACAGGGACTTTGGCCTGGGGAGAAAAAAAACCCACGTAGCTGAAATTAAACAGGAGATTAATTATTTCTTGACACTTGCATTACAACTAAATTGAGCAAAATAAAATCCACCAAAAATATGTAGGTGAGTCACTGCTGATTTTGGAAGTTAAGGAACCAAATTCTGGGATTGTGTGTATATGTGTGAAGGGCTAGTCAGTAGCTGTGGAAATTTTTCCTGGCCCCTGGCCCAACTAAATCTGCCTTCCCACCATCTCTGAGAATAGGAACACAATTTAGTTGAGTTTGTAATGAAGATCAGACTTTCATTGAACAGATGCCTTGGCGATAATGGCCTAACCTGGCAAGTGAGTGGAATAAATCAGGCTTTTACTAACCCATAAACTCATGGAAGGGAATGTAAACCAATTTTAAGTCTTGTTGAAGTGCGCCGAGGTTTCACAGTGTGGCATAAAGCTTGAGTGAGCTCTGAAATTGCTCTTGGGCCACACAATTCATCTTTCTCTCACAACAGTCAACAGGAAAGCTCTTAACCTGACCATATAGGGAACAAACACACACACATTTCTACGCTAGACACAGAAAGATGTTTTCAATCCAGAAAGAGTCTTTAGTCCTTCAAGCAATGTATGCAGTTCTATTAACATTAGTTACGATATGGGATTGTACTTTGAAAGTGCACATTAAATCCTTCTTGTTTTTAAACAAGCCCTTACTTTAAAAAGAGGTCAACTCCACATTAAAAAAAAGTCAATTCAACTTTTCATCCCATTGCAACATGGCCAAGAAATACAACAAAATTATCTTCCACATATATTCATATTTTGAATATATTAGGGTTGGGCCACCAGTCTCAGAAAATCAGTTTTAAAGCTGACTGCTAGTGCTAAATAACTGAGAGATAATTTTAATATACTTTTTTCCTCAACGCAGTTGCATTTGCTGTATTGGAAGTGTTGCATTTGTATCCATTCCGATAAGTGAAATAGGAGAGCACCCTGAATCAATTTAGAGATGAATTCTAGATTGAACTCAAAGTGATCTCAAGGCTTTTATTGACTCAACGTTCTCCTGCTCCCATTTAAAACCACGTCTCTTCTTTACTCACCATTTAAGCAAGACCACAAATAAAAATGTGTATTGTGTATTAAGCCCAACACTCCAACTTCATCTCTTTAGTGGAAGAAGCAAAGGCAAGAAAATAGACCACAGCATTGATAACCCATTAACAATGGCCCTCTGGTCTAGAACAGAATTGAATCTTGGGTGGTAAGAAGATCAAGTTCCATTGGTACACAGAAACATTGAATGCTTGAAGGATAAGGACAATTTACTAATTTTTCTGATGGGATGTGAAAAGCTGGATGGCAGCTGACAATGAGTCCACTGACCAAACCCATTGATGATAATGTTATCCATTCAGTTGTGTCCAACCCTTGGTGATTCTATGGGCCAGGTCTCTCCATGTCTCCTGATCTTGTACTACTTCTTTGAGTTTTTTCTATGCTCCAGCTGGTGTCAGTTTTGAAGGTGTCCACCTTTGTATTCTTTGGTGGCCTGGTTTCCTATTACCATTAAATCTTCCAAATGTAACATGGCCAAAATAAGTGATGCTTTCTCCAGTGAATTTCCCTGCTCAAATGGGCAAGATAGTTGAGATACCATTACTGATCTGCAACTGTTGGACTGTCAAATCGCCCAGGGTTTTCCAACAAAAATGCTTCAGAAGCACTTGAGCTGCAGTATCCTGCAAACAGCATTGATGTTCCTGGAACATGCACAAGACAGTGGGATTCTATCATCCAGACATGAAAACATCTTGCAGTTTGCAGCACTGAGATAGATCCTGAATCTGGAAAGGTTGTGAGCAGGATCTTTGCTTCTTTCTTTCTTTCTTTCTTTCTTTCTTTCTTTCTTTCTTTCTTTCTTTCTTTCTTTCTTTCTTTCTTTTCTTTCTTCCTTCCTTCTTTCCTTCTTTAGTCAAGATAGGCATATAAGTATAAACAGATATAAGTATATACATAATAAATGAGTACAAATAAATGGGAACAGTAGGATAGTGACGGTAGACATGCTGGTGCGCTTATGAACACCCTGTTACATACCTCTTAGGAACGGAGTGAGGTCCACGGGAGACAGTTTAAGGTTAAAGTTTTGGGGGTTTGAGGATGTAACTACAGAGTCAGGTAGGGCATTCCAGGTATTGAACACTCTGTTGCCGAAGTCGTATTTTCTGCCATCGAGTTTGGAGCAGTTTACTTCGAGTTTGTATCTATTGTTTGCCCATGTGTTGTTGTGGTTGAAGCTGAAGTAGGATGGGATGGAAGCAAAGGCAGCTTTTCTTTTATTCCTCTTGAGATTACATAAAGATTCTAAACTAATTCCCTGCTTGTCTCTTCCCCCTAGATTTGCCAGTCTCTTTCTGACAGGGACATGTCCTTTGAATGCTTGATATAATGGCAAAAATATGAATTTGAATCTTTTTTTAAAAAAAAAAAACCCATGTAATGCTGTTGAAATTTGGCTGGCTATATTTATTGCTACAAAAGGTTATTATTATTATCATTTTTGGAGGGAGACTTCTGATGGTGAGCTGTGCAGGGCTTTGGAGAATCAACAGCCCACAGATTGAGTACAGGTGTAAATAAATATGAAAGCTTTTCCACAGCTTTTCAGCTTTCTTGGCTTCTGATGCTTCCAACGGCATGGAAGAAATTTCAGGACCCTGTAAAAATTTGACTCAGGGGTTTTTTTCTGATTTAAACATGAAGCGTGGTCTTTGAATACAGGTAAATCAAAGAAGGGGAAGAGAAGGGAAAGAAGAGAGATGGCCGACAGGAACCAAGCAGCAGGCTGCAGATGCATAAGCAGCGCAGAGGTGCTCCCTTCTCTCGATGCACCGGTCACACATATAAATGAGCATTAATTAATACAAAGACAGATGCTTTAACAACTCGTCTTGCTTCTCATTTGTAAACTCCTGGCTCAGCAGGTGCCTGGCCTTTAACACAAGCAAGCCAGCTGCCAGGGAGGATAATTCATTATCAAAATGGCATGGGTTAAACAAATAACCCCCTTCTGCATTTTGCTTACCAGAGTGTTTCTAGGTTTCTTTTGTTCTTTCCTATTTGTTTTCTTTTCTTTTTTCTTTTGTGTGGACGGAAAAATACATTCAAAGAAAATTCTGGTTCGATCCAGGCCAGGTCTTTTAAAAAGCAGCAGGACAATGGCTTAAAACAGAAGCAATCAGAGCAATCCAGACAATCAGAGCAATCAAATGTAACTATAAAGTTACAGTGTTGGTTAGTTTTATAGAAAATCTTTTCTTTTTGTTCCTGCCTGGAACTGAAGCCATCCTCTAGGACGGTGATGATGAACCTTTTTGTTCAAAAGCACGTGCTTGCTGGCACCCACAATGCAATGTGCCCGCCCCCCCCCTGCGCATGCGTGTGCAACAACCCCACCCACCCCCTTACCTGCACTGTGCATGCACGCACCTCCCAGCTGATTTTTGGCCTGCTTGAAATGGTTTTTGTCCACCTAGAGGCTCAAGGGAAGCCTCTGCAGCTTGGAAGGCCGAAAAATGAGCCCGTTTCGGCACTTCCGGTATTTCCAGAAGGCCCATTTTTCAGCCTCCCAAGGCTGCAGAGGCTTCCCTTGAACCTCCAGGAGGGCAAAAACCATTTCCAACTGGCTGAAAATCAGTTGTGGGGCGTGCACATGCACAGTGCAGGTAAGTTTGTCTGGGGATCGCATGCCTGCACAAATGGCTCTATGGTGCCATAGGTTCGCCATCATGGCTCTAGGAATTATTAGAAAGTGCAATTATCCAAATGGCCAAAAAGGGGGCGCTTGGTGTTTATTCCCCCCCCCCCGTTGAGCTTGTGGAGTTTTTTCCTTTATTTATTTACCATTTAATTCACATTGCAGCTAGAAATGGAAGTCACACTGCAGAAGGGATCAATGGGTGGAATCTCTGGTCTCCTAAAAGGATGGTTTATCTGATGGGCTGCCAACTTTAGCCAGTTCCAACCTCTTTGCCAAGTTTGTTCTTTTTTGTTTTAATTTCTCACCTTTTGGCTCGAGATGTGAGGAAGTTTGAATGGCAGGAGGAGCGCAGAATCTCCCCTCCCTTGTCATCTCACCCTCCATGTCCATTGGTGGAATTGTGGGGTTCATTGTAACTGAGCAGGGTTTGTTCCAATATTTTAGACTGGAACTATTGGATAGAGAAGGGGACACAGTGTCTCAGTGGCTAAGAAGTCAAGCTTGTCAACCAGAAAGGTCGGCAGTTGAATCCCCAGCGCTGCATTACGGAGTGAGCTCCCATTACTTGTCCCAGCTTCTGTCAACCTAGCAGTTCGAAAGCATGTAAAAAAATGCAACTAGAAAAACAAGGACCACCTTTGGTGGGAAGATAACGGCCTTCTGTGCACCTTTAAAGGCATTTAGTCATGCCAGCCACATGACCACGGAGACGTCTTCAGACAGTGCTGGCTCTTTGGCTTTGTAATGGAGATGAGCACCACCCCCTAGAGCCAGAAACAACTAGCATGTATGTGCGAGGGGAACCTTTGCCTTTATTGGATAGAGATGGAGAACTAAGAACTGCTGCTGTTATTGTATTATTGTTGTCATCGTTGTTGTTATTGTCCTTAGGACGCTGATATTGTTTGGTGGGTGGCATTTTATTTTATTTTGAAAGTGGTGCATTGGGAATTCATTTTAAGGTATGCCATTGTGTATGCAAGAAAGTGACAATGAAGGTTATTCTGCCTTGTCCTGTTCTTATTCTTTCCATTCCATTCCATTAACATAGCATTCTGGATGTTGTGTGAATAGTATACTTTACAAATGATATCATATTTCGGATGTTTTTCAAGCCACATTTATGGAATAAAGACAACCTAGGAATCAATTCTCCTTCTTCACCTTTCTTCCAGAGGGAATGATGACTACTAGAAAAACCACAAACACTTGCCAAAGGGTACTCATTACTTGCGAGTTTCTATGGCTATGGCATGCGTTCAACTTGGGTAGCACAGGGCTGACAGCTTGTTTAACAATGCAGATAGTATTGTACTTCCCAAAATGGGCATGTCTCATATGTGGGGGTCTGGAAGATAAGGCCCATGGCTTCCTCACAATGTCTACCCTTGATACCATCACCACAAGGGGAAATTAAAACTCCTGAACACAGCAGTGAATCCCGATGGGCTTGAAAGAGCACTAGAGGTGCTCAGTGGAAAATGGCAAGAAAGGGGGAAGCCACACATTTGTGTTTGTGTGTGTGAGAGAGAGTGAATGAGAGACAGAGAGAGAGAGAGAGAGAGACAGAGAAAGAAAGTGTGCGTGAGAAAGAGACAGAGAGAGAGAGAGAGAGAGAAAGAGAGTGAGTGAATGAGAAACACAGAGAGACAGAGACAGAAAGAGAGGGATGGAAAGAGAAAGAGAGAGTGAGAGAGACACATAGAAAGAGAGACAAAGATAGAGAGAAAGGGGGAGAATGCAAAATAAACAAGTCTCTATAAATGAAG
This sequence comes from Laticauda laticaudata, assembly GCA_004320025.1. Lineage (NCBI taxonomy): Eukaryota > Metazoa > Chordata > Lepidosauria > Squamata > Elapidae > Laticauda > Laticauda laticaudata. The sequence goes on along the minus strand of BHFT01030322.1, from coordinate 61,360 downwards.
GCGAATCTACACAGCCATTTATTTCTACTGATGGGTTTAGCCTAATCTTTCTGATTACCAGGATTGCAATCCTAAATCATCTCATTTTATTACTGGAGGTTTTTAAGAAGAGACTGGACAGCCATTTGTCTGAAATGGTGCTTGAGCAGGGGCTGGACTAGAAGACCTCCAAGGACCCTTCCAACTATCCTATTCTATTCTATTCTATTCTATTCTATTCTATTCTATTCTATTCTATTCCATTCTATTCCATTCCATTCCATTCCATTCCATCCCATCCCATCCCATCCNTATTCTATTCTATTCTATTCTATTCTATTCCATTCTATTCCATTCCATTCCATTCCATTCCATCCCATCCCATCCCATCCTTATATTTCTATTCTATATTCTATTCTACTCCACTCCATTCTATTCCCCACACTCTCCCTTCCCTTCCTTTCCTTTTCTTTCTTTCCCTTCCCCTCCATTGATTTCTTAGCTCCCTCGTACCATTCACTGTGGTTGTTCAAGTGTGTGGTTTCTTCACTGCAAACGTGACCTGCCTGCCTGCAAGAAGAAGGAAGAACATTCCCACAGCCGGTCCTCTCTTCCGGTCTTAAATTTCTTAGCGCCTCCTTAGGAGGCTGCCCGTTCCCATTTGGGAGGGCACAGCACATTCGCTAACTGAAGCAGCCCCCAGTGTGGTTTTTTTTTTCCCCTGCTCAAAAAAACCAGAAGGTATTGCGATATTGCCCACATGAATCTATCAAAGAGACAGATGGCTTCAGGAGACCCAGAGTGCATGAATGCAATTTTAATTAAACTTACTTTCTTGGCTACGTGGGCCTGGGGGAATCCAAACACAGTGAAGCAAAGCAACGTTTCACCAAAAAAAAAATTAGCTTGGATATTTTCACTCTTCTTCTCTCCTTCTACCAAGTCTTCTTGAAATGAAAATTTTGCCCAGCAAGTGGAGGGGCCCAACCCAGAGGTGGCATTCAGCAGGTTCTGACCAGTTCTGGAGAACTGGTAGCGGAAATTTTAAGTAGTTCGGAGAACCGGCCAATCCCACCTCTGACTGGCACCACCAACCCCATCTATACTCTGCCTCCCAAGTCCCAGCTGATTGGCTGGGTCTCCTTTGGTTGCCCTGCATAGGAGAATGGAGCTGGAAAGCAGGTCAGTGGGTGGGAAGGGAAGGGGGATTGTGCAGTATCCTTCCCCTACCATGCTCACCAAGCCACATCCACAGAACCAGTAGTAAAAATTTTTGAATCCCACTATTGGCCCAACCTTATATTTATTGAAATAACAAAGAAGGGGAAAGGTTTGGAATGGGAAATTTGGTGAGTGAAAAGGAAGAACAGTTTTTTATTTATTTATTTACAAGGATGCATTTCAGCTTGGCAGTCAAAACTACCCTAAAAGGGTAGTTACAGAGCTAGAAAGGCAAATTAAAGGTAAAGGTTCCCTCTTATTCTCATCAAAGGATTTGAGTATTAATTGTGCAAGGGACACACTTGCAAGTAGGAATCCTGGGTCACCTCTAGTGAGAAACCAGATCCAAGAAGCTGAACTGAAAACCTCTGGAACTCTCAGAGACTAGAATAGAATCAAATTGAGTAGAATAGAGTAGAATAAGAATAAGAAGAGACAATAGAATAAGAATAAGAAGAGAAGAGAAAGAGAAAGAGAAGAGAAAATAGAATAAGAAGAGAATAGGATAGGATAGAGTGGAATGGAATAGAAAATAGAAGAGAATAAGAGAAGAGAAAATAGAAGAGAATAAGAAGGGAAGAGAAAATAAGAGAAGAGAACAGAATAATTTTGTCACTTTGAACGTACACTGATTGGTATACATTAAAATGAAATTTTGTGCCATCAAACTCTCAAAGGATCACTACTTCCACTATACCCTACATAAACATGACAAAGTAAGTAAATAAATAAATACAAAATTATGCTTTTACCCAAATACCCACAAACATTATATGACACAGAGGCCTGCCAATTCATTGGGTTTGTTGTAAACTGCATGAATGCTCTCATTATTTGCAAGGTTGAATTCCTGGCCCTTGGAGATGCTTTAAGACATCTGGCTTTGCAATGTACATGGAAACAGTCCACCAAACTTCACTATCCTCACTTATTGAATGTTAAGGTTGGAAAGGATCCACTCACATCTCCAGATGTTGCTGAATTAACTGGGAAGGGGGAGGGGGAAATGCCAAGCCCTGTCCATCTCCTGTCCATGAAAAATATACTGGAGGACCACTTGACCAGAATGGTATAAGATCTCCTGCTGGGGCATGCAATTGGATGAGAACTCCGAGGTCCCTTCCATCCCTATGGTTCTATGTTCTATGTTCTTTCTTGGAGCAAAGAGTAACATTGCAATCTGTAGGCCTAAGGTGGTAATCCAGAATACTTGACTTCAAAGCTATCTTACATACATGTTAAATGGAGCAGACTGGACAGCATGAAATCTCCAATTATCTGACTTTTCCAGGTTGTGGATCAGGATCAAGAGAGGCCAACAGCTTCAGATGCCAACTTGAATGCATCCTTCTGGATGAGAGAAAAGAAGAAGCTACAGCAGGAAAGAAAGAAAAAAAAAACTTAGCATGTACTTCCTCCTCTTTGATTAATGATTGAATCATCAGAATGTGATGGGGCAAAGAGAGGCAAGGCAACTGCAATTAAATTGCCTGCCACTCTCCCCCCCCCCTCGCATAACTGGAGAAGTGAGTGACACTCTTTCAACTTTGAGACCAACTATAACCAGACTTGAAATTCTAGACTTAGAAAATCTAGAACTATGCTGACTTCGGTCCCATCTAAATATAGTATATAAAATCTTACATTGCAATGTCCTACCTGTCAATGAATACTTCAGCTTCAATCATAACAATACAAGAGCACACAATAGATACAAACTCAAGGTAAACTGCACCAAACTTGATTGCAGGAAATACGACTTCAGCAACAGAGGGGTCAATGTCTGGAATACTCTACCTGACTCTGTGGTTTCTTCCCCAAACCCCAAAAACTAACTTAAACTGTTTACTATTGACCTCACCCCTTTCCTAAGAGGTCAATAGGGGGCGTGCATAAGCGTACCAACGTGCCTACTGTCCCTGTCCTATTGTTTCTTTTATTTTTTTATTTTTCTTATATGTATCCATGTATTCATAACTATGCTTTTACTTATACCTATTATCTTGTAAGCAATTGACAAACCAAATAAATAAAAATAAGGTAAATAAATAACCATGTCAGGGCATCCTGAGTCTTATTGCTTGGCGGGTTTTGGTCATCAGGATCCTGTGATTCAGAAATGCTTGAAACCAACGCATGCGTAGGCCAATAGAAGAGAGTGTTTGTCGTTCAGGGTTGAACAATGGGGTCCTTGGTACATTCTGAACTTGGGTTGGACATTTTACTACCCACCTGAGCAACATCACCAGTGCTACATGTGCTAGCACAGTGTTAGCACCAGGGATGAATTCACCCGGTTCACCGGTTTGGCTGTTCTTGGACGAAAACCGAAATGTTAAATTTACATCTGGTTTGCTCTGAATGATGGTAGTCGAACCAACCGGCTGGTCCACCCACCGGTGCCCCTCCATAGGCCGCATTTTGGAATGCAGGTAAGTGCCAGGTTGGCACGGAGCTGCTGGACAGGCAAAAAACAGCCCTTCCCAAGAAGTTTCTGAAAGTTTGGAAATGGGCCTGTTCCGGCTTCTGGGCCCCGGAGCCTGGGGAGGCCTTTTTCACCCTCCAGAAAGCCTGGGGAAGCCTCCCAGACCTCTGGGGAAGGTGAAAAACAGCCCTCCCAGGAAGTTCCAGGAGCGCCATGCTACCAATGGCCATGCCCACCCACCAACCGGGCAGAGAATCATTGTTGGATTTTTAATCCCACCCCTGCTTAGCACTGATGATGTGGACTTAGGTTGGGTCATGAAATGTCTGCAGAAAACAAAGACTCAGAGAGCATCTTCTCCTCCCTCCCCCTCCCCCCTGCCCAGAAAACCCTTCTAGCATTGAATGATGTTTCCTTAGTTTAGTCAGGAAACATCTGCCAGTAAAACCACCCGCTCAGAAAACCACTAAGGACATTCTCCCCCCCCCCCAACATACCAGGCTGTACTTGAGTGCATTTTTACAACATTTTTACTCAAAGCCGGTTAAAGGAACCTAGTGCAGCTACAGAGTCCAGAATGCAGGATTTTTTGGAGGTGAAACTCCATGGGTTACAAACGCCAGTCATTTGTCATTAATTTATGATTCGCTTGATTGGTTGAGTGCAGATAATGAGCTAAATTCCATATCGCCAGGTGGACCTCCTTGATATGTATTGGTGACCTGGGGTGTTCCAGGAATCATGATAAGTGTTTGTCCTACTTGGAAATCCCACAGCCTCTCCCCAAAGACTAACCTCAGCCTGGTTCTTTTCTTGCTGAATTTCCTGAAGCACCTGCTGGAGGATGGAGAACTGGGCTAATATCATTGAATCCCCAAATCAGAAGGCAAATCTAGAAGCAACATTTTTTCAGACTAATAATTTTTATTAAAAGGCAGCGGTTTTTCGATGACGCGACATGAAGTTAGTTTGGAAAGTGTGCTACTAGAGTTCCTGTGATTCGAGGTCTCCTTGTTTCCAGAAGATGCTTATCAGTGTTCATTGCCAGCTTAATGTTTTTGCTAGACTGATAAAAGCAATTAATTATCCAAGAAAAATAAAATTAAATAAAAGAGAAGGCATAACCTCTAGTCTTTTCTCCTTCCTCCCCTTCAGCAAGGGAACTTTTTGATTCGTTTTTCACCTTGGCTGCAATATTAATCTTTTGTTAGCTTTACTTTATCAGGAGCGAACAAATTGGAATAGGGAAATGAATTCATGTTCTCTGGATTCCTATCGATCTGGGACATTTTCCCCCCTGTCAGGGCTCCAATCTGTCATTTCCGTATGCAATACTCAACCATGGGAAATTCGTCCTATGGAAGGTTGGTATGAAGGGGCTTCAGCTCCCTTTTTTGTTTTTGCTTGTTCTTCATGGGGGTTACATGCCTAAGATGGCTTGCCTTCTCCAGCCTAGAGAGAGAAAGCTGAGAAAAATTCAGAAGGCCTTGCTTGGATGGAATGGAACTTTTCTGCTCGGACAGCTCTAAAAGCTAATTTTGAACCAGAGTTCAAAAAAGCAAGAATGGGACCGCCACGCCCCATATAATGAAATGTTAATCTATCTAGGTGGAAACTCTCAAATTTTAATTTGGGTGGCAGCTATATTAAATTGAATAGATGCTTAGATGCTAAGATATATGCTAGATAGATAGTGATATATATATATATAAGTGATATATATATAAGGACACAACTTCCATACAGAAGCCTGATGATGGCAGATGAGATTTCTGCTTGAACATTGCTACAACTTAACAGAACTGACAATGACGTGGCATAATACCTGAGGAAGCTAAACAGCAACAAATGTTAAGTACCCGCGAGAGCTTTAAAAAAAAAACACAACAATATATAATATATATATATTAATATATATATATATATATATATTATATATGATATATAATTATATATATATATATATATCTGTGCTGTTTTAGCTTCTTCGGGTTATTACCCACGTCATTGGTACTTCTGTTAAAGTTGTAGCCAACGGTTTCAGCAGAAATCTCAGAAAGCCCTGATGATGGCAGATGAGATTCTGCTGAAACGTTGCTAACAACTTTAACAGAACTACAATGACGTGGGATATATACCCGAAGGAAGCTAAACAGCAATAAAACAAAGTAAGTACCCGCCGAAAGAGCTTAAAAAAACATATATATATATATATATTGATATTAACTAAAGCTCAAGTCGATTGATGATTGGTCATAGATAGGACCCACCATCTCAATTTGGTCTCATAGACTAGATGATAGATGGTACCAGATATAGATATTGATGTATAGGCTATAGAATAGATTCAATGATAAAGATAGAAAAATAAAGAGTAGATAAGCATAATAGATAGATAATAGGATAAGATAAGATGATTAGATAGATAGATAGATAGATAGATAGATAGATAGATAGATAGATAGATAGATAGATAGATAGATGGGTGGCAGGCAGGCAGATGAACACCTTCCTTTCTGAAACTTGCCAGACTGTTAATATGTAGACCAGTGGTGGGATTCAAATTTTTGTACTACTGGTTCTGTGGGTGTTGCTTGGTGGGCGTGGCAGGGGAAGGATACAGTAAAATCTCCACTTAAAGGTGATATTTGCAGGTTCTCTGAACTACTCAAAATTTCCGCTACCGGTTCTCCAGAACTGGTCAGAACCTGCTGAATACCACTTCTGATGTGAATGTGATCCAAACCATGTGGGGCCTGCAGCCAAGGTCTCCCAAAGCCAGAACAGCAATTTTGGGGCCACAAGCATTGTTAGATAAACCAGTGCCAGCATCTTTAGTAGGGAAAGAAGATAGCAATAGCTAACCCTAACCCTAACCCTTACACTTATACACCATTTCATAGTGCTTTCTCGCACTCTCTGTTGCACCCAACAGTAGCTTTTGAAAGAAAACATTAGCAACAACTTGCTTGCATACCTAGACACAAAGCTGAAATTCAAAAGGGAGGCATGAACACAGAACCTCCCCGGCCTGCTGTGTACACCAGAAACTTTGAGCGTAGCCTTATTGTAGCAGAGTAAATCATCCCACCCCTACCCCCACTGGTTTGTGTTAAACCAGCTTCATGACCCATGCCAAAGTGTTCAAATACAAGGCAGGAGCGTTGTGTTAATTGCAATTCTCTTGTTATGCAAAGTCATAAGCGGGCTAATGTGCCATGTTATTACCAGGAATCACAGACGCCAACAATTCAAACAGAAAGCCGGGTGTGCGGGAATGAGTGAGCACCGCCACTCTCAGGAGTTACTTGAGTGTTGTGGGTTGCTGACTCAACAGCCAAGGGATGGATGAGGAGCTACGGTGAGGCTCATTGGCCGATAAGGAAAGAAAGCCAGTTGTGCTCTGTTTTTATGACACTGCTTGGATTAGACTAGGATGGCAAAAAACAACATTTCCCATTATAGAAAGCTATCCTATAAAATTGTAGTGCTCTTGTAGCCCAGTAACCACTGGCTGGACCAGGATTTCACCAGGAGAGAAGAAAAGATCTGGAAGAACCTCAATGGAAAAGACAATCCAACTTCCAGTCTCAGTAAGATAAAACATTTTAATACTATTCTACATTCTTCCAGATTAGCAGCACCCCTGGAAGGTCTTGAAATTTATCCAGTTGGGTCCTTTAGTGTTGATGGATTGATTTGCAAGCTGCTTTTATGGGGTAAGCAAAAGGGGGAAAAAACCCAGAATTCTTGTCTTGTAACGTTGACCTCTAAGCCCAGCATATGTTACACAAATCAAGCAAGGTACAATCATTGCTTTGCTAAATTTTGTTAAATGGTGAAGGCATCAGGCTAGAAACTGGGAGACAATGAGTTCTTGTTCCACTTTAGGCATGAAAATGGGTTGGGTGAGTTTAGGCCAATCTGGGAGATAGTCTTTCCTTAGTCATGAAAACCTGTTGGGCAACTTTGGCCAATCACTGGGAGATGGTAAGTTTTAGTCCCTCCTTAAGCATGAAAGCCAGCTGGGTGACCTTGTGCTAGTCACTTTCTCCCAGTCCTAGGAAGGAGACAATGGCAAACCACTTCTGAAAAACTTTGCCCAGAAAACTTCAGGGACTTGTCCAGGCAGTCTCCAAGAATTAAGCGGAAAGTATTGGCAAGTGAGAATGGGATAGATGAAGAAGCTGAAACAGGCAGTTAAGGAGGAATATCTGAAGGGGTGAAAAAAAATCAAGAGGGTGGCCTCAGTGGTGGTATTTAATTTTTTTTACGACTGGTTCTGTGGGTGTGGCTTGGTGGGGGTGGTGTGGCAGGGGAAGGATACTGTAAAATCTCCATTTCCACCTGACTCCAGTGGAAAGATATACTGCAAAATCCCCATTCCTTCCCCACCCCACTAACCAGCTTTGCAGCTCCATTCTCCTGTGCAGGGCAACCAAAGAAGACCCAGCTGATCAGCTGGGACTCAATGGGAGGCAGAGGATAGATGAGGGCGGGGCCAGTCAGAGGTGGGATTCNGGATAGATGAGGGCGGGGCCAGTCAGAGGTGGGATTTGCTGGTTCTCTGAATTACTCAAAATTTATGCTACTGGTTCTCCAGTACTGGTCAGAACCGGCTGAATATCACCTCTGAGTGGCTCCAACCCTGACCTAAATGGATCCATCAGGTCATTCTAGGCTTAAGCTACTCCTACCAGCAGTAATCATTAAGACTTCAGGCTGGATTCTTCTCTAATTCTGCTAGGAGATGCTGTCCATTGTACTATTGATATGTAAAAATAGACAATTTCACATCCTCTCCCTAAATGGACAAATGGGTACTTGAGTGTGTTTTTCCTAGCTGTGCCTTTTTTTCTCCTTTTGTATTTGTCTAATAGATTATGACCTTTACATTGTAAATTCCCTTAAGTGCACTGCCAGAATGGTAGCAGATAAATTGCAGTGGATAAATGTACTAGATAAACAAAAGAATAACCAGAGAAATCAGCTCTTGTTGAAAATGTCATATCTCACAATCCTCCAAGGATCCAGAATGTAGAATGCAGAAAAGTGTGTGTGTGTGTGTGTGAGAGAGAGAGAGAGAGAGAGAGAAGGAGGAGGAGGAGAAATATAATAAATTTTGATCCTTTAAGAGAAACAAAGCTAAAAATAAATAATCTTCATTGCTAGCAAAAATCTAAAGAGTGGGGAGATTAGAAGATACTAGCCACAGCTATTGGCAATATGTCCGGACGACAGAAAACTGACCACAGCCATTCAGCCTGAAAACTCATTATTCCTTGAATTTTTCCATTCCATTGACAGAAAACTAGACCAGTGGCCCTAAAAATCTAAAACTGTCCATATCTGATACATCTTAAATTTTGGGCAAGGAATTCCAGCATCATATTAAATCTAATGGTGGGAAAGTTTAGGGTAAGCCCAAATCATATGAGTCAATATTTCTTTAAGTGCATGACTGTCAAACCAGGACCAGACAAACAGAAAGGACCTTGGAGGTCTTCTAGCCCAACCTCCTGCTCATATAGGAGGCCCTATACCATTTCAGACAAATGGTTGACCAGTCTCTTCTTAAAAACCCTCCATTGTTGGAGCACCCACAACTTCTAGAAGCAAGTTGTTCCACTGATTAATTGTTCTCACTGTCAGGAAATTTCTCCTTAGTTCTAGGTTGCTTCTTTTGATTAGTTTCCATGGTTCGTTGTCNCAACTAAGTCAGCCAATGAGGATAGTTTGGAAACTGAGACTAGAAGTAGCCTAGGCTGGAAACTGAAACTAAAAGTAGTCTAGGCTGGAAACTGAAACTAAAAGTAGCCTAGGTATGATACTATATTAAGCTCTGCATCTCTGCAGCTATGTTGCAGCTCTGAGACTGTCTATTGAAGATGAAACTAATTTACTTGCTTGCTGAAGACTGGAGCTCTGCTCTGAACTTGCAACATGTTTCTGTTTGAGTTTGCTCCATGTTGAAGAAATCTACAGCTGATTTGTAAAATCTACTTATGTTTATAAAGACGTTAAATGAAGCATCAGCCATCTGTGTTTATTTTTCTAGGGCTGTATTATCACTGCAATACTCTCAATAGTCCTGCCTTTGAGTGCTTTGGAGAATATGTTGATCCCCTCTTCTTTGTGACAGCCCGTTATGTGGCAAGCCACTTGTAAGGTTGCAGAATAGAACATTTATTCAAGTTATGAACACAAATCTGGTTAACTAAAGTGCAACACTAAATTGGCACCAGATCAAGGTTAACAGAATTCAGGAGGGGTTGTTGGACTTGGAACATTTGTGACCACATCATAACTCTAAGTTGATGAGTCCTTTAACTCCATCCCCAGCTCTGCTTGCTCTTTTCTTACAATTACTTCCCCAATATAAAAAGGTTTATTTGGTCCTTTATTCCGTTTCTATACCCGCCCATCTCAAGTGAATGAGGATAAATCCCAAACCTTTTCGATCTTCCACTGAAGTGTCCAAGAAAATAGAAAAGGATGAATTACTTTCATCTTAAGTCGATAGGTAACATATTTTGCAATCGTGAAAATACAATACAATTGTTTGGTTAAACAGGATGTTTCTAGTGTATCTTCCCAAATTCTTGCAGCTTAACCATCTCTCTCTCTCTCACCAATACCTTTGTGGAAGTTAACTGCAGTTTTAAATTTTTCTAAAACAATGTTTGGAGTTTGAATGTGCTGAGAGAGAGAGAGGGAGAGAGAAAGAGGGAGAGGGGGGGAGAAAGAGGGAGAGATATGGAATGAAAGGTTGAAGGAAGGACAGAAAATATAGTTTCTAAAAAAGCAAGCAAACCTTATGAAAAAAAAGAAAAATCAGCCAGCTATGGAAAATGATGAGCAACCAAGCACTGTCAACATCAGGGAGATGGTAGGAAGGAGTGTAGGAAGCTGAATCAATATTGGCATGCTCTGTTAGCAATCTAATATTTGTCCTTCTGGTTCATTTATAAACAGAGAAAGAGAGAGACGGAGATTCCTGGGAGAAGATTTGCTTTCAAGATGGGGAATTTAGGAGTCCCTTTTCCAATGCACTAAAAGGAATCGTGGCACAAGGTTATTCTATCAACGCTACGGCAAAAGATTTTGATGATTGTTTCCTTTTTTATGAACTTCTCCAGATGTCCATTAAAAGCTAGCCAAGTTAGTGGCCCTTCTCAGTTGGGCACCAAAGGCTTTGCAGGAGGTGTTTTTTTCCTGTACAAATGCAGAAGAGTTCAGCCATGTCTCCTTCTTTTTAATAGCAGCAGCACCTAGACTTAGATACTGTTTCACAGTGTTTTACAGCCCTCTCTAAGTGGTTTTACGGATTCAGCACATAGCCCCCAACAATCTAGGTCCTCATTTTACCAACCTGGGAAGGATGGAAGGCTGAGTCAACCTTGAGTCAGTTAGGATCGAACTGCTGTCTGTCAGCAGAGTTTGCCTGCAATATTTCATTCTAATCACCGTGCCACCATGGCCAGGGGTGGGATTCAATATTTTTAACAACTGGTTCTGTGGACATGGCTTAGTTGGTGGGCATGGCTTGTGGTCATGTGACTGGGTGGACACGGCTTGGTGTTCATGTTATTGGCTGGACATGGCCAACTCAATATCACTCATGTTGAGGTACGCATCTCCTCGCCTTGGCCTCTCATGACTGTGAGGATGCTGCAACAGTTGTAAGTGTGAAAAACGGTCATAAGTCACTTTTTTCAGTGTCATTGTAACTTTGAAAGGTGACTCCACACAAGCAAAATACCAGCAAAGGAGGGGAAAAATAACTCCAAGAGAAGTTCCTGAGACAGGAAGCTCTAGTCCTGCCAAGAATGTAATAAGGGTTAACGGAGAGGCAGTTTCTGAAAGCAACACCAAGAAGTTTCCTTCCTGCCTTCCTTACAGGATTAGTCCAATAAATTTCTTCTAAACACTGTTCTGCAAACTGCTTAGAAGGTTAACACGCAGTTCTTAGCGGATAGTGCGAACTGGTAGAATCCCACTCCTGACCATGGCCCTTGCCTTCTTTCCTCCCTCCCTTCCACTTAGCAATTAGTTGCTTAGACTTATTTACTGCTTTATAGTGCTCAACAGCCTTCTCTAAGCGGTTTACGAGTCAGCCTCTTGCCCCCAACAATCTGGTCCTCAATTTACACCTCGAAAAGGTGAAAGGCTGAGTCAACCTTGAGCCTGGTGAGATTCGAACTGCCAAATTGCAGGCAGCTGGCAGCAGAAGTAGCCTGAAGTACTGCAGTCTAACCTCTGCCCCACTATGGCTCAGTTTTAAGCTTTCAATTCAATTCAATCAGAATAGAGCTGGAAGGGACCTTGGAGGTCTTCTCATCCAGCCCCCCTACTCAAACATACCGTTTCAGACAAGTGACGATCCAGTCTCTTTTTAAAAACTTCCTGGGATGGAGCAGCCACAACTTCTGAAGGCAAGCTGCTCCACCACTTAATTGTCCTCACTGTTAGGAAGCGTCTCCTGAATTCCAAGTTGCTTCTCTCCTTGATTAGTTTCCATACTTCCTTCTTGGGATCTAACCTTCCAGCCTCTCACCATCTTGGTTGCTTTTCTCTGCCCTCTTTCCAGTTCCTCATTGTTCTCCTCATACGATGGCACCCCACCCCCCCACACACACAACAAAAACAGGATTTCAGATGGATTCTGACCGGTGATAGCAAAGAGTGAATTGATTAAAGTTAATGAGATTCTTAAAGCAGTGTAACCCTATTTCTCTACCATTTAGCAGACTGATTGATTGCTCAAAGATACATAGTTTTGCAATCATACCCAATTCATGGTGTAATCACTGATTAGCAAGACCTTGCTAATCCAGGTCAGAAGGTGAATCATCAGCATGATGCAGGACCATGGCAGCTACTAGAGAAGGAAAAGAGGGGTAAATGGAATTTTAAAAAGGCAAGCACTGGCAGTTTATATTTCTTCCCTTGGGTGTATATGCATACATTTGTTTGTACCTGAGAATTATTGGCTGCAATTTCTAGCCAAACAATTGCTTCAAGAAAGAGAAGAGGGGTTAAGATAGAGTAGCTCCTTTCCCTAAAGAGCTCAAATATTGCTTTTTTTAGTGACGCGAGTGGATTTTTACTCCAATATTCTCTTTTCTATTCAAGAGAGAAAAGATTTCCTCCAAGTTTCAGGAAAAGAACCCTGGGATTGTTAAGAGGTCTCTTCTGTTGTCAGTGACTTAATGACATGGTGGACATGCCTTGTAGTAAGGAAATATTAGATAAGGACAAAAAAAATGAATAGAATAAATAATTAAACAACAAATTGAACTAAGACTGGAGACTTTTCTATGAGGTATAATAACAGGAAAATACAATAAGAAAATAGAATATTTAATGCTACTTGTATTAATAGTGGCAAGAATAACTTATGCATCAAATTGGGAAAAGGATAATATGCCACTAGAGGAAAATGTGATAAAAAAGATATTAGAGTGTGCTGAGATAGATAAGCTGACCATGGAGATAAAAGAAAGAGAAGAAATTGATTATTATTTGACATGGAATGCATTGTATGATTGGCTAAACAATAGATATAGAGATGAATAGAGAATATGACAATAGGATAATAAGATAAAGGTTACAGTGGATAAAGCAAGATTAAGGAATATAGACAAATGAACAGATAGTTAAGATTTATCTAAAAGTCTATATACTGTCACGGAAGCGTTGTAATGAATGGAAATGATGTTGTATATGAGAAAATTTGTTTAATAAACATTATTTTTTAAAAAAAACAGGGGATGTCCAATCTGGACAGCTTTTAAGATTTGTGGACTTCAATTCCCATAATTCTCCTTCCTTTGCCCATAAGCCACACAGCAAATCTCACCTCCGAGGTTATTCTGCTCGCCTTCTCCTCCTCCAAACATTCACCCTTGGATACAGATGACATGAACTTCGGATTCTGCCATGCAGGGAGTAATGGCGCTATCATTTTCTACATTTCCATAATGAGGGGGGAATTTAAGCAAACTACTTTGCCTGAATTCAATTTCTTTTGCTTTGATCATCCAGTCGGGAGGCAGGGGATATTTCTTGATGTGCTGTGTTTATAAGAAATGTTCTCGACAGCATCTAGGCTTCTCAGAGCCCAATTGCTCCTCCCTGTGCCACTCTTGACAAAAGGGGGGAATTGTCTGATTTGTACCCACAGCAGAAATTCATCACTGAAAATTTTTTACCGAAGACCCAGGCTAGGAAGGAGACGCCCATAACGCACCATCAGGGGTGGGCTTCAAAAATTTTAGCAATGGGTTCCTCTGCCCAGAGGTCATGCTGGGCATTGCCTAGTCGGCCTCCTGCACCATAATGAGGGTGGTGTTTTTGCCCTTCCTGGGTTCTGGAGGCTTTCCTCAAGTCTCCAGGAGGGTGAAAACAGCCTCCCCGGACTCCGGAGGCTCTCTCGAGGCAAGAAACAGGCCCATTTCCAGGCTTCTTGAACTTCTGGCAGGCCCATTTTTCACTCTCCTTGAGCCTCTGTGTGCACCTTGCACTTGTCTGTATCCAAAACGAGCACATGGGGACTCCTGGGAAGGGAGGGGTGGGATGGGCAGGGCCAGCCAGGAGTGGGATTTGGGGGTTCTCTGAACTATGCAGAATCTTAACTAGGGGTTCTCCTGAACCTCCACAAACCCCCCAGCAGCCCTTCCCTGTGCACCATCCTTGGAGTTCACTTTGATCAACTATATCTGCGAATATTCTTCAGTTACCATTTTATCATCTGGCAGATGCAACAAGCTGCTTGCAGGTGTGCCGAGCATCCGTGTTTCAGAATTTCACAAGAAGTTTTTGGGTGACTGAAAAAAAAAAAAAAAAAGATCAGCATCAAAATGATGCTGATTTAATGTTTAATGTTGTTAATGTTTAATGTTGTCGTTGGGCCACGTTCCTTGCAAACGGGATGAGCTAGAAAGAACTTCTCTCTCTCTCTCTTTTTTTTTTAAAGGCACATGGTAGGAGAAATATGGATGAATGTATTTGCAAGCAGAAAGGTCCAAATTGGTAAAGGGAGAAGAAGCCGGATTCCAATTTGTATTTAATAAAATGAGGAACTGAAGAAAGGAGAAATGGATTGATTTGTCTTCATTCCTATTCAAGTATCCACCCTAGGCATTTTGTTGACAAGCAACTACTATGTGTATGAGAGACGGTTTGGTCTAGTGGTTAAGGCAGCAAGCTAGAAATGGAGGTGGGGAGTTCTAGTCCTGCTTTAGGCATGAAAGCTGGCTGGGTGACTTTGGGCCAATCACTGAGGGACAGTGAGTTCTAATCCTGCCTTAAGGAGGAAAACTGCACTGGGTGACTTTGGGCCAATCACCAGGAGACTGAGTTCTAGTTCATCCTTGGCCATGAAAGCCAGATGGGTGATTCTGGGCCAGTCACTTTCTCACAGCCCAACTCACCTCACAGGATTGTTGTGGTGAGTAAAATAGGAGGAGGAAGATAATGTATGTTTGCCACCATGAGATACTTGCAAACAATTAACATTTTTAAATAAAATAAATAAATAACAATAAATATATATTCCATCAAGTCAATCAAATTATGCTTCCAGGATATGATGGTAAGATTTTCCAGAAGAGAAGAAAACCTTTACTGGATGAAGGCAATAACATATCTGATTTTCAAAAAATATTCATCCCAAATTCAGTATCTGAAGAGTTTGTAGAGTTCTTATTTATATCAGACGAGTGCATTAAATCTTTCAGAGCCACGAAAGAGCTGTTTTCACTTTTAAATACTCCCCATTTCAGAAGCCTAACAATCATTTCTCCAAAAATGGCCAGTTAGTGTTGATCCTGGGTGGTGGGAATCTTCTGGATTCTGGGGGTTGCAAACCCACATCCAGCCACAGCTTGTTTACTGCCTACCCCTATTTTATAGTGACACAAAGAAAGATTCTGGCTTATTTATTTATGTGCTGTACATACAGCTGTTCGTTCCTCCTAGGCCTGCCAGTTTCTTATCTTGTTCTAATGGCAACGCGTCTTCAATAAATGGGTTTGAATGAGTATTGCCTGGGGATTTTTATTTTTACTTTTTGCACCAGAAAAAGTCAGCAGGAACATCTCCGTTCAGTGTGACAAAAACTTAAAAACTGGAGACAAAAGAATCCAGGGCTGGCTTGTGCTCAAAAATAAGTTATACATATTGAGACGTTCTATGCAAAACAGCTTCGGGAGTATCCAACCTGGATTTTGCACCTGATAAAAAGTATGAAAAGAGAGATCTGAGCGAAGAAACAAAAGACAGAGGCAAGTTTGAACAGTTCCCCTACCCTTGATAAATATAGCAAGCCTGACATCTGCTAAATGAACTCAAAGAGGGTTCTTTGCAATACAACTTTGGATGTCCTTGCCTCTTTCTTCCCAAAAGTTTGGTTTTTATCCTGCACGTTTAGAGAAAATAGACTTCTCTCGTTGAAAATGCTTAGCAAACTTCATTCAGTTTTGGAATGTCATCTTTTTAAAAGGTGTGTGGTACACAGGAGAAACAGCCCAAAACTTTAATAATAAAATAATGGATGATGAAATTGATGGTGAAAGAAGAACAAGAAGTAATGGGCTGAAACTCTTTAAAAAGAGATCCAAGCTAGAATGAAGGAAGAATTTCTTGACAGTGAGAACAATCAACCGGTGAGATGGCTTGCCTCCACAACTTGTGGGTACTCCATCACTGGAAGTTTTTAAGAGATTGGATAGCCATTTATCTAAAGTGGTGTAGGGTGAATGAGCAAGACACTTGATTAGAAGACCCACAAGGTCCCTGTTATTCTGTTTTTCAGGAATAGAAATTTGCTCTCAGAGGAAATTTGTTCTCTTTCCATAATATATTTCTCTCTGATTTGTGATAAAGACAGCCCTGGATGGAGAACTAAGGAAAGGCATCTCCGGGGTAGGGTACAAAAGGCAAGGTGGCAGATTTGATTATGCGATGGAGAGCCTTTTATGTGTATGTTATGTGCAGGGCCCCTAGAAAAGAAAAGAAAAGAAAAGAGGAAAAAAACAGAAGAAAGAAGCTTGATCAAGTAGCTGTGGTTGCCATTTCAATCTTGTTTTTTTAAAAACAACTTTCTCTTCCCTGCAAAATGCCCTTGGACCAACGCTGGGAGGATGCTAAACTCAGGAGCTCACGTTGAGCAATTTGGGGTGAAAATGGACTGGTTTCCATTAGCAGATCCAAAGATGACTATGGAAACCAATAAGATTGGCCCAAAGTTACCCAATTGGCTTTCATAGCTAAGGTGGAACTACAGTAGAACTCACTGTCTCCTGGTGATTGGCCCAAAGTCACCCAGATGACTTTCATGCCTAAGGTGGGACTAGAACTCACTGTCTCCTGATAATTGGCTCAAAGTCACCCAGCTGGCTTTCCTGGTTAAGGAGGGACTTGAACTCATAGTCTCCTGCTTTCTGGTCTAATTATTTAACCACTAGGCCAAACTGGCTCTGTCAAAGGCAGCAGTTTAAACTATGCCTCAAATGGAAAACCTGAAAGATCTCCAGCTTTTAATGTGCAGCAGCAAGAGAAAAAAATATGATTTGTTTGTTCCCAAATATTTACAAGCTGGGCAGTCAAACCTGTTACATTAATAGACTATTAATGCATCTGACTTCCTGAGCCACATACAAGAGGCTTCTGTTGGCTGGTAACACGTATTTCAAGATAATCACTGCAATTTATTTGTGTGGGATTTTTTTTTTCTTTTCAGAGGTGCTAATTAAATGGTTGTGAGCCATGCTCGCATCTTGCCTCACTGAAGCATAATTAAACTTTGTCTTCTTTCCATAATATATCGGGGAATGAATATATCCATAAAAGTTCAGGACTGTTTTGATGCTGGAAGCAAAACAATCCAGCTCACCAATGATTCAATATATCCTTGCTATGTGAAAAGCACACCCGTGCAAAAGTGGTTCAAAGCAAATATTACATTAATTACCAAAACAATTCTTTCTTTTGTCACTTCTTTTACTGAGGCTTATTTTGTGGATCGGGATTGACAGCTCTACTCCTAAAATATTATTTGACATGGTCGTCATCGGTAATTTTTTTTTTTTTTTGTCTGGTGGGATTCACCCAGTTTGGACCGGTTTCCTCGAACCGGTTGTTAAAATTCTGCCCAGTTTGGCAAACCAGCTAATCCCACCAATTGTTTGGGTTGTTTTGGGCTGTTTTCCCAGCCATTTTTTGGCCATATTCCAGGCCATTTTTGGCTGTTTTTTGGGTGAAAAACAGCCTGGAAAAAAAAGCCAATGCAATCCTGAATTGCATTAACAGAGGGATTTAATCAAGATCAAGGAAGGTACTAATAGGTGAGATATTTCGGAATCATTCTGGTGTGGATCTCATGACGTAGGTCAAATGGTCACCACACTATTAAAAAGATGATAAGACTCCAGAAGGAGAACAGAAAAGAGCAACCAGGATGATGAGGGGACTGAAATATTAGGCTCAATTTTGGTCATAAGTTGAGGACTACCTATATATTTCTTTCTCATTCTGTCTTGAATTTTTAAGCCCAGAATTTTGCTCTTCACCTTTCTGTGGATCTGCATTTCTTACAAGTCTGGTGGTTGTTTTGAAATCTGAAATGGGCAGCATAGAGTGAAATTCTTAGATTTATCCTTTGGTCCAACTATTACTGACATCGAAAGTCACAGTAGATTCTGGAGGGCCTTAACTCTAACATTTTGAATGTTGGGAGCTCAGCTCCAGAAAGGGGAAATATTGAGTTATGCTAATGTTTAAAACATTGAACATTTGATAAATTTGATACAGGTTAGGGATTCAAAATGGATGCTTTTCCTGCCACACTTCTGTTAAATCTAGTTCTGTCCATGCATAAATCATTCTGAAAAGCATTTTGTTTTATCAATATATGTATGTATGTATGTATGTGAATGCAAGCAGATGTGTTTGTTTCTTGTTTACAAAGACTCATATCACAGAAGAAGAGCTGACTTGGATTGGACTTAGCTCTGTCCAGTTCAGCTTTCTTTCTACCTGTGTTGGAATACAACTCCCATGAGGCACAGCCAGCCCCTGAGATAAATGGTGCATATAAATGGATTCTAGGACAAATTCAGCTGGAATTCAGCTGGAATTCTCTCTCAGATCACCCATAAGAAGGTTTCAAATATCATATTTTGGACATTGTTCCTGCTAGTCTTGCAAGGTGGGACAGAGAAGAAGAGCAGCCAGAAATACTAAGTTCTATTTTTATTGTAAGGCTATGTTAAGAGAAGGGGTACGATGGCTGCTGAGCTTGTTGGCTGGAGAGTGATAGTCCAGGTTTGAGACTCAAGTGTCACATGATGGGATGAGCTCCCATTACTTGATCCCGCTCCTGCCAACCTAATAGTTTGAAAGCATGCAAATGCGAGGAGATAAATAGGTACAATGTCAACTGATAAAACATTCCTGGCTTGCTCTCCAGTTGCCATAAGAAGGAAGGGGAGAGATCTGATGGGAGTTGTTTGGTTGTTATGACCAGAAGCACATTCCATGCATACCCTTCTCCAGATTGTGTCTCAGGTTACCAGACCCATCCAGAGAGGCATGTTTTCTACAGCCCATGAAAGTGCTCTGTTGGAGAGTGTGATTTATGACATACCCTGGGAGGATGGGGGAAACATGGTTATAGGTGGACCTTAAATTACACAGGGCAGAACCAACTGCACTTGGGAAAAGTGCCAACCTGTTGCTCCTCATAAATAATTGGATTTCTTTTGAAATTTGGCTCTAGGCTCATGACTTAATTAGGACTTCCATCGGAACCCTGACATACCGCTCTGGTGGGAAGGTAACAGCATTCCATATTTCGCTGCACACTTGGCACTGCAGTATGATGTCATGCTGACCACAGAAATGTCCTCAGATGATGCTGATTCCCTTGGCTAAGGAATGGAGATGAACACCCCCCTTAGAATCAGACATGACTGGACAAGGGAAATCTTTATCTTTATATTAGAAAAACTTGCAAGACTGGAAGTATTTTCCCTTTTTTTGCTTTTACTCTCCAGAAAATTAAGAAGGGCCATTTCTGAATTTTTTTTTCCTCATGCCTTTTTTTCTTCTTCTCTGAGCTTATATATCTTTTATTTGCTGGTTCTACAGGCTGAGGGTCTTCCTCTTTCCAAGATCCTTCCCACAAAACATTGCAGTTCCCTTTGTAGTCCAAAATGCTTGGAAAAATCAAATTAATGGCAGTCCTTTAATCCATTAAAACAACTGGTTTTGACCTGGCAAGCACCATAGAGAAATATTTGGTGCAGAAGAGAGTAAGACTAAGTGTAATTTAAAGTGATAATCACGTGAAAAAAATCTCTTGAATTTAGATCGCTTTCAGATCATGTTTCCTATGATTTAACTCATGGTTAGAGCTAGAGTTAAAGGTCCATATTAGAAATCGGATGCCAGGATGGAGTTTATTTCTGTGACATCTAAATGTCTTTCCAACATATTCTATTTTCTTCCCTTTTCAAGTTTTCTTTGAGTAGCTTAACAAACTATTGGATGACATGATGGGGTGCAGTCAAATGTGAATTGAAGGGGAGGGAAAATAAGGAGAGTTACATACAGGTAGAGAAGACAGAGTAGAGTAGGAAGCAACAATTGTCAGGATTTCAATCAATCTGTCACCCATATTTCTTTGTTATGGACTGCCCAGTCACTGCCTTGTAGGGGAGAAAATAATTTTGCTTCAAGACAGCCTAAAGCTTGCAGGCTTTAACTCTCATAAACTCAAAAGAACATGACCAATGGTCAAGGAATTGTCTACCTATGACATGAATGATATTTCTTTTCTTACAAATACCATCAGATCTAGCCCGGCACTGCCAACATTCTGAGGTCAGTTCCAGAGTATTGTAAGAAATTTAAAATGATTGATGGTTCCCCTGAACCTGTCAGCAAGTCAACCTGAAGATCAAGAAAATTGTCACATGGAAACACCAAAACAACCTCAGGTTGTTGGCCCTGTTTGTTAGTTACAAGATGCTAGTTCTGGTGATGCTGCTACATAAATTGATGGACTTCTGAGCTAGTAAAGGCCTTTCAAATTGAATACCTTGGTGAATAGAATAGAACAGAACAGAATAAGGAAAGAATGAACAGAACAGAACAGAGTAGAGTATAGAGTAGAATAGGGAAAGAATGAATACAGTAGAGTAGAATAGAATAAAATAAGGAAAGAATGAATAGAATAAGGATAGAATGAATAGAATAGAATAGAATAGAATAGAATAGAATAGAGTTCTTTATTGGCCAAGTGTGATTGTAGAAACCCAAGGAATTTGTCTTCAGTGCATAAGCTCTCAGTGTACATACAAGATATAAGTGATAAATCATGATCATAATAATCATAAATATATTCATCATGAATCATAACATACAACACTTAGAGATAATGATAGGATACTAAAAAATCAATCAAAATCATGCGAGGAAATTAAATAACACAATATAAATAGTAAAGATATAAGCAACAAGGTTATAGTGAAAAGTAGAAAGGAGAAAGGTAATAGGAAGGAGGAGAAGAATAATAGTAATACAGTCTTAGTAGTTAATTTGACAGCGCTGTGGGAATTTAGCAGAGTGATGGCATTTGGGGAAAAATTGTTCCTGTGTCTTGTTGTTCTGATGTGCAGAGCCCTATATTGTCATTTTCAGGGTAGAAGTTGAAATGATTTATGTCCTGGATGTGAGGGGTCTGTAGATATTTTCACATCTCTCGTTTTGACTCATGCAGTATACAGATCCTCAACGGAAGGCAGGTTGGTAGCAATAGTTGCTGTTTTGAAGGCAATGGACTTCAGCCTCTAAAATTTTGTGGGAGAGGAGGAGAAAACAAGAACATGATACAGGACTGGACATCAGCTGCCTTTCTGGGATGGGGCTGATTCTGGAAGGGCAGAGATGTGTCCCACCCTGCCAGCAATTGTTGTGTAGTGTTGCCACAAAAGTTGAGTGAGATTCGAGCTTCCTGCGGATAAAGCTGGCTGCAGGATTGAGGCTAAATGAATGTTTGGCTGTGCTGGGTTTTGCAACAGAGTCCCCGAGATGGTCTGGCCTGCCAGGCAGTGTAGAAAATGTCCGTGATTATCATTAATCGTTCCTTGATGTTGCCTCCGACTCTATGTGTCAAGCACCGCAGTTCATAATAAGCAATTGCCCTTGTAAAAATGTTCCTATCAGTGCATCAAGGAGTGCAGAAAACATCTTGGCTTATGATTGAGGAAATGGCCAACCATTACCCAAAGGAGAAGGGACAAAAAAGTGTTGACTGGGATGTGGACACTTCTAAAGCCAAGCAGTATTCCTATGACTTCTAGTACTGTAGTTAGCACACATGGTCCCTGAATTAGAAAATACAAGGGGAAACTTGAAAAGACACAGACTTCTGCCCCTTTGTGTGGTCCTGAAGACCACAAAGTGTTCGAGTCTGGACCGTCAAGGAGCTGGAACTTCAGCTTCCAAGGAGACCCTGGCAAGGTACGTGGAAATTCTGGTTTGGGGGCTGGGGGTGGTGGTAGTGTCCTTCAGACAGGCTGTGATCCGAGTAGTGTGTGTTGGGAGAATTCTCCCTTCCATTGCAGCAGATGAGAGGTGAACAATTTATTTCCTTTCTAGTATTTATAAACTTGCCCAATCAATGGAGACGCTGGTGGCTCACGGAAAGAAAACATGATTATCTCAAGCCCACCTTAATGCAATCCATAGCAACAGGAGCAGCAGCAGTGACAGCAATAGATGGTCTTCTACAAGTAGATGACCCCCATGAACTTGTTAAGATAAAATGGGTATTGGAAGCTCCTGAAATATTAGACGGGTGGGGGTCAAACACGAGCAGAGGCTCCATGTCCCAGAATCTGGTGGTTACTGCAAAAGAGCTTATGAATGTTAGCTTTAGGCCAGGCAGATGTTCCTTCTCTCTTCTTTCTCCTTCCTTCCTTCCTTCCTTCCTTCATTCCTTCGTTTCTTTGTTCCTTCCTTCCTTCCCTCCCTCCCTCCTTCCTTCCCTCCCTCCCTCCTTCCTTTCTTCTCCCACTGCCTTTCTTCTTTTAACTCTCATTCCTTCCTTCCCTCCTTCCTTCCTTCCTTCCTTCCCTCCTTCCCTCCCTCCTTCCTTCCCTCCCTCCCTCCCTCCTTCCTTTCTTTTCCTACTGCCTTTCTTCTTTTATCTCTCTCCTTCCTTCCTTTATTCATCCCTCCCTCTTTCCTTCCTTCTCCTACTGCCTTCCTTCTTCTCTCTCCTCCCTCCATCCCTCCCTTCTTTCCTTCTCCTGCCTTCCTTCTTCTATATCTCTCCTTTTTTCCTTCCTTCCTTCCCTCCCTCCCTCCTTCCTTTCTTCTACTGCCTTTCTTCTTTTATCTCTCCTTCCTTCCTTCCTTCCTTCCTTCCTTCCTTCCTTCCTACCTTCCTTCCTTCCCTGCTCCCTTCCTTCA
The DNA here is from genome assembly GCA_004320025.1 of Laticauda laticaudata. NCBI lineage: Eukaryota > Metazoa > Chordata > Lepidosauria > Squamata > Elapidae > Laticauda > Laticauda laticaudata. The sequence continues at coordinate 38,253 of BHFT01030322.1, read as the reverse complement.
TCAGGCTTCCTCCATGTTCCCCCCATCTTTCCATCCCTCACTACACACTTCTTGCAAAACCAGTATGGAGAATGGCAACCTTCTGGGCTGCTCTTGATTGGTTAACAAGACTTGGTCCTGGGATGTTCAACTTTCTTTTGTTCCAGTTTCCTCCTAGAGTCTTGTTAAAGCAGCCCAGGGGGGATTTTTTTTTATTGCAGATTAGAGCCCTCCCCTTCTTTTAGCCTGGAAATAAATTTTATTGGTAATACATTAAGAAAAGGATCTGAGGTTCTGGTTGAAATGCTATCGCTCCTGGCAGTTTTACTGAAACGATAATCAAGTACAATAAATTAATGTATTTTAACCAGGGCAGCCTCCAAAATATAGGTTTTCTTTTCAAAGCATTTGCTGCTGGTTGTAATGAGAATGTGATAGAGGAGGAGCAGCTACAAGGGAAAGGGAAAACATTTAACCTTGTGTGTTCAACATTTAGATCGCACATCTCATTTCGGATGGGTTTATAGCATGTGCAAGCACTGATAAGGCCCTGTGTGAAATTGACATCTCAGTCCAAACTGCCTGCTGGCAAAAAAAAAAAAAAAAATTTCCTCGGGGAAAAAAAGGGAGAACATTTCTGGCATGTCGATAAAGATGCTGTCTCGGCTGTGTGACGGAAGTTTTCATCTCTGGAAGGATAGCTGAAGAAAAGAATTTGCTAAGTTAGGACAAGGGAGAGGAAGAAATAAGACGCCTGACTGTCTTCCCACCCACAGATTTGGGATTGGGGGTGGGGGTGGATAACAGCAGGAAAAAAAAAATTCACATCAGATTGGATGGACAGAGCTTTAAAAAAAACTATAATAATAATATAATGCTATAATAAAGCTATAACAATAATACTATCATGTCACCCCAGTCATTCTTTTCATGTCTAGTCTGATGAAAAGAAAAACTAGGGGAGACACGATAGGAATGTTCTAATATTTGAGAGGCTGCCACAAAGAAGAGGGAGTCAGTCTATTCTCCAAAGCAGGAGAAGGCAGGAGAAGAAACAATGGGTGGAATCAAGGAAGGAACTAACTTAGAACAAAGGAGAAATTTCCTGATAGTGAGATACCAGTGGAACGACTTGCCTTCAGAAGTTACAGATGCTCCAACATTGGAGTTTTTTTTAAGAATAGACTGGACAACCATTTAATTTGAAATAGTAAGCAGGGGACTAGATTGGAAGACCACCAAGCTTCCTTCCAACTCTATTATAGAATAGAATAGAAATTCTTTATTGGCCAAGTGTGATTGAACACACAAGGAATTTGTCTTGGTGCAAATGCTCTCAGTGTATATAAAAGACATTTCATCAAGAGTCAAGAATCATAAGGTACAACACTTAATGATAGTCATAGGGTACAATAAGCAATCAAATCATACTAGGAAACAGTCAATATAAACCGTAAGGATATAAGTGACAAAATTACAGTCATACAGTCACAAGTGGGAGGGGATGGGTGATAAGGAGTGATGAGAAGGTTAATAGTAATAGTAGTGCAGACTTTGTAAATAGTTGGACAGTGTTGAGGGAATTATTTGCTAGCAGAGTGATGGCTTTTGGGAAAAAACTGTTTTTTGTGTCCAGTTGTTCATCAAGAGTCAAGAATCATAAGATATAACAATAATAGTCATAAGGTACAATAAAGCATTATTATTATTATTATTATTATTATTATTATTATTATTATTATTATTATTATTATTATTATATAAACAAATATTATTCTGTGTTCTATGTTTTAATATTTCCAATTGAATTTTTTCAAAGTAGGATTTGAGCAAATCATGTATTGCTGGCAGAAATCTAAAATCCTGAATCCAAAGTTTCAATGGTTCTTCATAGATTAGCCTTGTTTTTGAGGAATTCTAAGACAGAAACTGACTCCTCATCTTCCTTGGCATTTCTAGGATATAAACACTAATCTGTCCACCCAAGAAGATTATATCTCATGCCATTTTAACTTTTTCTGGGAAAGTCACTCTAATTCCAATGACATTGAAAAATCCAGGATCAATTGTTGAGAAACTGAGTCTGTAAACATGTTATCAACCCATTCAACACTTCACTCACTCTAAGACTAAGGGAAATTTTCTAATGGCTGTTTAAAACACTTAGAAGCATGGTGTATGTTTGAAATCCTTCTGTCCATCCCAACTGAAACATTTGGAAGTTCTCTCTCAAGAGGCCAAAGATAACGTTCTCCTTAATGCTCATGAATGCTTGCTTTTCAAGAACAAGTGAATGTAAATGAGATAAGTCTCCTGGGGACTTTCCAGAAGACATCTTAAAAGTGGGATCTTGTAGCCTCTACCGAGAAGATATTTCTGGTGTCCCCTTCTGTAACCAACCAACCTTGCTCTCTGCTTGCTTGCTTGTAGCTACATTTCTGCAAAAATGGAACTGCCATACTGTCAGGATAGTGATTTAAGAGCTGACCAGTTGCTACAATGATGCAATGATGCACTGATGTAATGATGGGATCGAGTCAGCAAGGTTTTTGGCTGTTATCTCTTTAAAAGTCTGCATAATAAAAAGAGGCCCTGTTAGAGCATCTTTCTCTCACCATGTGTTCTTCCCTGCTGTAATTTGCTGATTGCTTGACTTCTTCTTATGGTAAGTGTATGTATGGTACATATTCTTTTGTAGATAAAAGCATTATTTATGACAAACCTCTGTTTGCTGTTTTTGCTCCTCTGTTGTCTCACCTAGTAAAGCTGTGTGCACTGTGACACATGCAAATCTCTTGCTCATGTTTGGCAAAAGCTTTTCTCCTCCATTGCTAATTGGAAGCCTATGATGTGGTAAGAAAGCAAAGAGCCTGAGCAACGATCTCTTTGGAGCTAAGTAGGCCTGTTAAATGAAGCCAGATGGCTACATCAGCCTGGAAGGGCCCTGCGTCCATCACCAGTAGCAGCAAAGGCTGGGCCCAGCCTTCCAATTTTCTCTGCAAGCCTTTGACAGCTGCTCCCGGGGAAATTATGCCTGCACAATGTGTTAGGGCTAAAGAGGGAACAGGAGAAACCAAGTCTGCCTTTTTCATTAGCGATAAACACAAGCTCCCTTTGTCTTGGAAAGCAATTTCATAGCTGATGCACAAACACGAGGGCCATCAAAGCAAGGCGGTAAGAGAGACAATGGGAAGGAGAAGCACGCTCATTGACAGAGGCACATTTCCATTTTGATAACAATGCTTAGATTGCCTGTTGTACACCCTGTGCCATACTTTTCTCCCCACCCACCTCTCACGCTCACACAGGTGCAGGGATATATTTTACTTCCCTCTTTTCTTCCCACGTCAGCCAGAGGAATCGACAGGCCAAGCCCACAAAAGAATCTAAGCATCGAGCCCTCCTCCTCGCCGAATGCTGAGCCTGTCCCATCTGATAAGCTTAACTTGATTTATATTGGATAGATCTTTTTCGTTTCAGAGCAGGAAGAGTGGAGGGGCCTTATTCCCCTTGTTTTCTCCTTCATCCCTCTTTTGTTCTTTGCTCATCAGGACTGATCTCACAGCACCACAGGATGGAGAATGGGCTGGGTTGCTCTCAGGCATGAAGAACCAGGATTACATGGGTAGAATTCAAACTAGCTACTTTATTGTTTACTGCCAATAATACAGGAATCTTTCCAGACGGGCAGCTTTCACCAGGGAAAGAGGAGATAAAGCTCAAAGCAGATGTAGTATGTTCAGTTCTGGAGAACTGGTAGCAGACGTTTTGAATAGTTCAGAGAACCGGCAAATACCACCTGTGACTGGCCGTGCCCTCATCTATCCTCTGTCTCCTGAGTCCCAGCTGATTGGCCGGGTCTTCTTTTGTTGCCCTGGACAGAAGAACAGAGCTGGAAAGCAGGTTAGTGGGGTGGGGAGAGAATGGAGATTTTACAATATCATTGGCTGGATCCTCTGCCACACTCACCAAGCCATGCCCACAGAACCGGTAGTAAAAAAATTTTAAATCCCACCACTGGCTCAAAGGCATTCAGGGGGAAGGGGGAGGCGTCAGTCCCTACCCTCTTGTGTTTACTGAGTGAGTCCAAGCTAATTCCCTACTTGAACCCTCCACCCAACAGGGAGGGTTGCTCTCCGATGGTTGCCAATTGATTGAATTGGCCCTTTTATGCTTCATGGTGGAGCTTCTGCAGAGGAAACCATGGTCCTCCAGCTGCCCTGCTTTTAGCTCCAGCTGTCAACCCTGAAGCTGACCTGACTGAAGCCATTTTAAAGGTTCTGTGTTTCCACACTGAAGATGAGGGATAGAGAGGGGGGAATAGAGATAGCTGGGGCTTGTAGCCAAAACAAAATACTTTCTCCTGGAAACCAAGGATGTTCCCACAGGTGGCCAGAGAGAGAGAGGAGGCATGGGGTTACCAGGCAATCAGATAGCACCTTGATTGGATCATGTGACTGACTGTTTGAGAAAGAGGAAAAATCTAATTAGGTGAAAAACGCCGGAAACTTCAGTGTCGGTTTTCACCAGAACTGTGCTAATATGATATATCCAATAAAACTCTTCTTTGGGGAAATCTACCTGCCTCGGAGTTTTGCTTGCCATGGATGTATTAATTGGAACCCTGACACCAGTTCTACAGGGGGTGAGAAACTGGCACACAATTTCTAAAAACAAGTAAAGGTAAAGGTTCCCCTCACACATATGTGCTAGTCATTTCCAGCTCTAGAGGCTGGTGCTCATCTCCGTTTCAAAGCTGAAGAGCCAGTGCTGTCCGAAGACGTCTCCGTGGTCATGTGGCCAGCATAACTAAACACTGAAGGCACATGGAGCAGTGTTACCTTCCCATCAAAGTGGTTCCTATTAAAGATGAACGTAAAAATGTACGAAAGCTTGACGATCCAACCGTCTTCGACCCTGTTCATACGGGAGCTCACTCCGTGTCGTGGCGCTAGGGATTCGATCCGTTGAACTGCTGACCTTTTTGATCGACAAGCTCAGCATCTTAGCCACTGAGCCACAACGTTCCCCTTAAAAACAGGCATCAGACCACCAATATCAACGTTGATGGATAGGAAGATAAGGCAAATATGTGTGGTTTGCTTAACGTAAGCCAGGGTTTATCTCTGATACAAGAGGTGATGCCAAACATTTTTAGAGAAGGAATATGTGTCTTAAGGATGTTTGTAAGCATTAGCACAAATCTTTTGTGAAAATTAGCTGGTTTCTTCTACTTTGTCATGCTCCTGTTGGAGACTGACTCCAAGGGAGAGGAGGAACAGCTGACAGGGAGTGGAAGTGTGCCTCCGGAGGTTGTGGAGGAGGCAGGGCAGTCAGAGGAAGACCCAGGCCCATCCCCTCTCCATCATAGGGTATGCAGGGAGGAGAGGATAAGGGAGAGACGTGAATGGCATGGTCTACAGGGAAGGAAAGACCTTGATCCTCTTCATGGGCTGCAGCTGTGAGAACTGGTTAAAAGGACAGACATGCATATGGGCCAGTGCTGGAAACAAAGCGTGGAAATATCTCTAGTCTGTCGTTCCTCTCTGAGTTTGGCATCCTTCCCAGTGTGTGTTCCAATATCTGTGGACATCCTCAAGCCCTTATCTTGCCTGGTTCCCTAAATTGCTTCAGTGTGGTTTGTGTTGTTTTTATTCTTTATAATTTATAGGCATTTTTAGTTTAAACAGCATTTCCCCCTTTTTGTAACTGCTTGTGGGGGATTTTTTTGTCTCCAGTCAAGGATATTCAGAGCTTTGAAGCAAAGTGAAGGAATAAAAGGAGCTTCACCTGTTTTTGTGACTGTGTTTATTTTGTATCCCACCCTGGGTCATCACATACTTCTTTGTGTCCATTATATGGTGGACAGTAAAACAGTTTGCTTAATGATACTTCAAATTTAAAATGGCACTCAAAAAAGTGACTTATGACCATTTTTCACACTTATGACCATTCTCTTGGTCACATGATCAAATTCAGATGCTTGGCCATTGACTCATTTATGATGGTTGCCATGTCCCAAGGTCACATGATCCCCTTTTTCAACCTTCAGACAATGGGGAAGCCAGACTCACTTAACAACCAGGTTATTAATTTAACAACTGCCATGATTCACTTATCAACTGTTCTGACCCAGGCTTCCTAAACCATAATCACACACAAATTTATTTTAAAAACAAGACTTATTTTATTGCAACGCTGGGAATTGTTTTCATTCCCATCTGGAATTGATCTCAAACAGTCCCCTGAGATAAGCACTCACCTTTTAATTTTGTGACATGTTACCAATAACAGAAGTATCAAATGAACTAGAAAAGAAACCAACTGAAGTACAAAAAACAAACAAATTGAAGTACAAAGAGCTTCAAGGATGACTCTGAACCAATTGAACTACTTTGCTTCCTGCAAAGGTATCATCATCTTGGCCTGACTTTTATCTCTTATGGGAGGGGCAATCACCTCCCAGCCTTACTCCCGAGTCACCCCTTTTGTCTCAGCTGCTCTCGCCTTCTAGCAGCTCTGCACACATGTGTACTGGGAAGACCCTCCCTGGGGTCCTCTGCCTCTCGCTCCAGAGGCTCCGGAGTCACCATCCCATTCCCGATGGTCCTGGCTTCATCCCTGCATCATATGCAGGATCCTCATCCAAGTCCTCCCCAGACTTACGGACTGATCCCCGTTCTTCCTCACTGTCTGATTCCGCTGCCATCTGCACCGGCTGCCAGCGAACCACAACAACAACTGTGGCAAAAAAAGCTCATAAAAGGGGACAAAACTCACTTAATGAGTGTCTCACTTAGCAACAGTTACGTTGGGCTTAATTGCAGTCCTAAATCGAGGACTATCTGTATATTCCTTTGCTAAATCACTTCTTGGCAATGTTCTCCTTCCACCCTCCCCATCTGTGCTTCTGAGCTATCCTTCTCATCGGTTACACCCAGTTTTTCCACTCAGTTGCATGTATTTTGTTAAAGCAGGAATTAGTGGACCATTAAACAAAACAGCTGGAAAATCCAGATTTGCAAAGTAAGCATTCTGCTGCTAGACATGCCACCCCCCCCCCAAATTATGAACATTTAATTTGAGGATTTCATGATTTCAAGATAGAAATGCTGTATATTATTATTGGTTTCAGAGAAAGAGGTTGATGCATTTTGTATCTGTATCCATACCGGAAATAGTTGGAAGTTATTTTTTTCCCCCGCTTTCCCTCTTATTCTTTCTCTTTGTATGCCTGATTCTGTTCTTTTAAAAATGTTATTTGGCTTTTTTTGGTATTTTATCTATTGCTGAAACTTAATAAAAATGTTGATAAGCAAGGTAAGTATACTGCTAAACAATTTATGTGCCTTATCTTTTTCTTATGCAACCTTTCTTCAGAAACAACTTACCTATGCTTTATTTAAATCCAACTGTATGATATATGTGTGTGTGTGTGCATATGTGTGTCTATGTTTTACCCACCTTCCCAAAGGTGTGGATTTTTATCCATCTTTCCTGGATGTACACTGATTTTTATGCACAGTTTTAGCTGGGAACAACGGAATATCAGCAGTGCCCACTCACAGATGCTGGCCACGCCACGATATCTCCATTCTGATGAAAGATGGCATTCTGACATAAAATAAATTTGTGATGGATTTCCTGTACATTCTTAGCTTTGAGTCTACCTCCACACTTAAGCTGTGCGATCAACTTAATCTCCCAGCCTGCAAACTTCATTTCCTAATGTTTATAAGGTCAAGATGTCCTCAAGACAAGCTTGATTCCTGGTAATTACACAAACATTTCCATGCAGTTTTCACAAGTGTTCAAATTAGCTCTGACATCAATGTCTTCTGAGATTTCAGAATAAAAGAATAACAGAGTTGGGAGGGACCTTGGAGGTCTTCTAGTCCATCCCTCTGCTCTGATCATCTCCCTTTCTTCTCCTGGAGTCTGATGATTTTCTGTCCTATCTTTTTTTTTCTCATCCTGTTTCTCCTCCTTTGTTTTCCCTGCCCTATCCTGGCTTTTTTCCCTCTTGAAATTAGGCCAAAAGCTCCCTGTATCTTTAGGAACTCATATCTGGGGCCCCATCCTTGTTGTAAAGCTTTCTGGGGATGGGAGGGGTGGAGATAAATAAACCTCATAATTCACCTGCCCTGAGATAGAGAGGAAGTCATATTTAGTTTGCAGATTCTCTGCATAGCAGAGCAGAATTAAAGATGGGGGATGCCAAATAAATTAGGGAGTTGTAGGTCACCGAGCAGAAATTTCATGATGGCTGAGTTTCTAACAAAGGTTAACATGTGGAATAAAGACAAATAATGACAAGGAGCCAGAATCAGTGACCAGAAATGAAGACATCACTGGCTGAGGCTGGGAAGCAGAAGAAATCTCTGCCTGTAATCAGCGCTCAGTGGGTCAAATGAAAAGCAGACTGCCGAGCATCCTAAGTAGAGACACCACGGAGGAGAAATGGCTTTGACAGACTTTCCCAGTAAAATTAATATAGCCGAAGGCTTTGCCAAAAGAGGAATATACTTTCAGAGAGAAGATAGAGGGGTCACCAAAGCCAGGGACATATCTGCTGAAAGTGACAGTGGAAATGGTGGGAAACGTCTAGCTAATCTGTTTTTCTCTGACCATCTCAAAATGGATCCCACTATCTCCAGAAGAGCACAGAAAACTTTCCACTGCTACCTCGAAAGCAGGGGTGGCGTTCAGCAGGTTCTGACCAGTTCTGGAGAACCAGTTGCGGAAAGTTTGAGTAGTTCGGAGAACCTGCAAATCCCACCTGACTGGCCCTGCCCCCATCTATTCTCTGCCTCCCATTGAGTCCCAGCTGATTGGCCTGGGTCTCCTTCGGTTGCCCTGCACAGGAGAACAGAGCTGGAAAGTAGGTTAGTGGGGTGGGGAGGGAAGGGGGATTTTATAGCAGGGGTCCCCAAATTTGGCAACTTGAAGACTTGTGGACTTCAACTCCCAGAATTCTCCCAGAAGCATAGCTGGCTGGAGAATTCTGGGGATTGAAGTCCACAAGTCTCAAAGTTGCCAAGACCTGTTTTACAGTATCCTTCCCCTGCCACGCCCACCAAGCCACGCCCACAGTATTGGTAGCAAAAAAATTGGAATCCCACCACTGCTCAAAAGGTATCATGGACCTAAGGGTTGAGGGATGCACCTCAACACCTGCTCAAATTGCCTTCCAGAAATCCTCATACCTCTGGATGATGCACTGTGGATGGATGACCTTATGGACACCATTCTTGGCCCTATAGTCACAATCCTTACTCTCTTTCATCCTAAAGATAGAATAACAGAATAACAAAGTTGGATGGCACTTTGGAGGTCCTCTAGTCCCACTCCCTTCTCAGGCAAGAGTCTCTATATAGCATTTTGGACAAATGTTGTCCAATCTCTTCTTCAAAATGTCGATTGTTGGAGCACCCACAACATATGGATGAAAGTCATACCACTGATTCATTGTTCTCACAATCAGGAAATATCTCCTTGGTTCTAGGTTGTTTCTCTCTTTGATTAGTTTCCATCCGATGCTTCTTGTCCTGCCTTCAGGTGCTTTGGGAGAATAGATAGAGATTGAGTTGCTGGTTATTGTAATCCAACAGTTTGAATTTAGTCGTGGTGTCTTGCTCTGCACATTTCTTCTTCTTCTTCTTCTTCTTCTTCTTCTTCTTCTTCTTCTTCTTCTTCTTCTTCTTCTTCTTCTTCTTCTTCTTCTTCTTCTTCTTCTTCTTCTTCTTCTTCTTCTTCTTTTTCTCTTCTCTCTCTCTCTTTCCTCTCTCTCCCTTCCTCCCTCCCTCTAAAAACCTTTCCACGTTAAATGGTTCTGGAGCTTGACTTTGCATTTCAAGTAGCCGGCTGAATGTAGGGACAGAAAAGGGGCACATTATTTTTATTGCCTGAAGGGATAATGATGGGGGAGGGGAAGACAAATTCCTTTCCCCCACTGCTTCCCTTGGCCCATAACTGTCTGAGCAGGGTTAAAAAGAGGTGATCAATAATGGATCTTTGAAAGCAAAGCCGATGAACAAAAGAAACGGCCAGGGAGAAAGGCGATGACATCACCACAGTTTGCTCTCGAGAGAGGGCAGCGTTTCTCCATTGCTTAGCTTCGCTGTTCCAGGAGTGTGGTGATTTTAAGTACTCATTAGATTAAAACATATATATCTGAGGATGAGGATAGCCAGGTAAATTATCAGCAGAGTTGACAGCCGAAACAGTGCACAGCCCTTGGGAGCAGGTGCAGAAAATGTCTAAGAGCTGAGGCAACCTCATTTGCCATATTCTTCCATTGCAAATTGGGGTGCCAAAATAAAATCTCAAGCTGTTGTTTGGCGTGTCTCCTAATAGCCGTATCAAAACACAATTGTTGTGCTTATACATAGAGACATGTTTTACGCCACCAAACCAACCCCATGAGAGCCAGCATGAATCACAGTCTAGGCTAAGCAATGGTTTAAATTTTCCACAGGTTCCTGACCCGTAGAGTCTCCAAGTGCTTCGCGCAGTGTTTCGTTCAGCCTTTGCACAATGTGTAGCTGAGTGGAACAAGGACTAATGATTGTGGTTTTCCCACTCGAGGAAAAACCCAACCTCAGATGTAGGGGTGGTGTGAAAGCTGAAGGCACACGTTGTATGTACGTATGGCACTGGATTTTGGAATCAGAGGCATTTTATCATGCAAGAACATTCTGGATTCATAAGGGATTTTTTTCGAGGATTTGGGCCCAGGACACTAGAGAGCAGAATGTTGCAGAATCAGGAAAATAGTGATGAAGTGGGTTTGCTTCTTTGCGTCCCCGTTGCTCTCTGAACTTAGTTGTTTTCTTGCAAATGTTTCATTACCCAACTAGCTAACAACATCAGTGTTAGTAGGGAGTGGTGTTTGTTTATATACAAGTGGCTTGCCCTGCCAGGTTGATGGGAGTGTTCTTGGTGGTCCCTTGATTAGGCTGTTGTTTACTGTTGAGCTGAAATCTCAGAAATTCTGGGAGCTGGAGTCCATGTTGGCTCAGGAATTCTGGGAGATGAAGTCCATGTTGGCTCAGGAATTCTGGGAGATGAAGTCCATGTTGGCTCAGGAATTCTGGGAGATGAAGTCCATGTTGGCTCAGGAATTCTGGGAGATGAAGTCCACAGGTTATACAGGGCCATAAGTGCCCAGCCCTGCTCTAGAATAAGAATCTGGGCTAAGGAAGCTGGGCAAAGAGGCATGTAGACTTTTTCTGAGTTGCAAATCCTGCCTGCTCTAAGAAGGAGAAGAGAGGATAAAGAGGAGAAGGAGCTAAAGAGAATCCTTGGTTCCTTTTACAGCTGTCTGGGAAGGAGTTAAGATTCAAGACCTCCAAGTACAAGCCTAGTTAATAAGCAAGAAATGAGGCCCTCTTCTAATCCTGCAAATCCTGGGCCTTTTTCTACTTCTTCTTCTTCAAAAACCATGTTGTCTTTGTTTTAAATCATGTTGTTTTAGTTCAGGTTTTTCCACTGAGAAGACCATTGAATGGGTCCCTGTTGGCTATGTTTCTCCATTCAAAAGCAAAAAAACCCTCCATAAAAATGTAGGAACACATACATATGCATGCATATACACGCTCAAAATCTTTTCCGTCAAGCTGGTCTTTTCACAGTTTGGAAAACCTTCTGCAAGAAAGCTGGGTGAAGCCAGGGAATTGATAGGTGAAGGGCTTACAGCAAATGCCATGAAACAGATTTCCTGGGAGGCAGGGAATTTAACTCTGGAAGGGATGCATTGTTTGCAAAGGATGTTGGATCGGTTGTTTTGCAAGCTCGGCAGCCTTAAGAGGGGCGGACTTCAACTCCCAGAATTCCCTAGGCAGTCATGGGAAAATCAATTGTTTTCATGATGGAGAAACAGCTCATAGAACAAAAGAATAATAGAGTTGAAAGGGATCTAAAAGGTCTTGTAGTCCAACCTTCTGCTGGAGCAGGGGACTGTATACGAAGGGTGTCAAACTCAAGGTCTGTAGGCTGAATCTGGCCCACGGGGTGCTTAGAACTGGCCCATGGTACCATCCTAGAAACAGCAAAGTACCAGCCCATGGTTCTTCTTCCAGTGAAAACAAGCTCAGGAGCCTTTCATTGGCAGAATGCTTGGGCCATCACAGGTGCCCCTGACACTGACACCCTGACATTGAGCTGGCCACACCCACCCGGGCCATGTCACCCACACCCCGAGGTCAAACACAACCATAATGTGTCCCTCAATGAAATCTAGTTTGATACCTTGCTCTATACCATTTATGACAGATGGCAGTCCAGTCTCTTCTTGAAAGTCTCAAGTGATGGCGCTCCCACAACTTCCGAAGGCAACTTCTGTTCCATTGGTTGATTGTTCTCACTGTTCGGAAATTTCTCCTTATTTCCGGGCTGAATCTCTCCTTGTTCAGTTTCCACCCATTATTTCTTTTCTGGCCTTTGGGTGTTTTGGAAAATAAGTTTGACCCCTTGTCTTTGTAGGAGCCCCTCAAATATTGGAACAGTGCCATTGTGCAGTGTTGGGATTCAACAATTTTTTACCACAGTTCTGTGGGCATGTCTTGGTGGGTGTGGCAGAGGAAGCTTACTGTAAAATCTCCATTCCCTCCCCATTCCTGGGAGAAGGATACTGCAAAACCCTCCTTCCCTCCCCACCCCACTGACCTGCTTTCCAGCTCTGTTCTCCTGTGCAGGGCAACCAAAGGAGACTCAGCTGATCAGCTGGGATTTGGGAGGCAGAGAATACAAGGGGGAGGGGCCAGTCAGAGGTGGGAATTGCTGGTTCTCTGAATGACCCAAAATGTCCACTACCAGTTCTCCAGAACTGGTCCGAACTGGCTGAATACCACCATTGTTATTGTATCCCTGCTAGTCCTTCTTTTCATTAGAGCTGACAGGTGATGTTCTTGATGTTTAGCCAGGTGGGGTGGCTGGAACATCCACATAATGAAGAGGAGAGGAGTAAACACAGTACATTTCCTTCATCGAAGCCAGCCAGGAAGTGAGATGGTCTACCACCAAGCTTAGGACTTTGACAATTATCTCAAACTGTATCTGAAAGGCAATTGTAAGAACATACTTTCGATTATCACCTCAGTTCCTGCAATCAAAGCTTCAGACAGAGAAAATTTGGAAAGCTGCTTGAGGTGGGTAAGAATAAGGCAGGTCAAACAGAAGGAGTAAAATAAATGAGAAAAGAAGGAGTAAAAGAAATGAGAAAAAGAGCTGAGGAACCGGAAAAGATCATGCCTGATACTTGGCAAATGGTGAAGTCTTAACGGGAGCAACATCATGTTCCTCCCCCACACGAGCATTTCTCCAGAGCTGAGGAATTGTGCCTAGATGGTATTAAAAGTAATAAAATCTCCAAGGACATATTGCTCTTGCAATGTTCAGCCTTTATTAACCTGGTGGTGGGAGATCCTGGATATAATTCAGCCTTGGCTCCACCAGCCCACTCCCAACCTAGTATTTCTGAACAAAGCAGCTGTTTAAAGATGGTATTTAGAGAGAATGAATATTTCAAATTCCACCAAAGATCTTGGCTTGGTCTCCTCGGCTTGGCAAGTCCAAAGTTATGGACTCCTCTATGTATTTATTTAAATAACGAGCATGGTCCCCATCTTACATATGGATTTTGAGTGTCCAACCATGAAAAAGGAAAAATAAAAGTTTGAGATTCAAATGAAAAACACAGAATTGTCATTGTGTAAATCATTCAGGCACCATAAAACTCACACCAGACTTTTGCTGGGCTCATCCAAAATGTTGACCCAGAACTTGGGTTCAACCGATGGATGCCTGGCCATCATCTGCCACAAAAGGGATGTTTGGATCCTCTGCAAAATTAGATTCAATAACATACGGGAGATGGGGGAAAGTCCAAGCCTCAGTTTGGAGATGCTTCTTCATCCCAGATGAAGAAGCTCTTTTTTCTTGACCTCCAGTAGAGGTTTACCTTGACTTATCTTGATGAATGAAAGTGGAACACAACTTAGATGAGTGGTGTCTGAACTCATAGTGGTGTTGACGGTGGTGGTATGCAGCTTAGCCAGATGGCACATCCAGTAGGGGGTATTCTACCAGTTCAGCCCAAACTGAACTGGTAGTGCCGATGAGCAGTGGAGACCAAACCAGTTCTCTCTTCCACTCTGCTGTTGGGCCCACTCATCCACCCGGGCTCCCATATTCACCTTTATCCTCTGAATTTGAAGCTCAGCTGCTTTGCGCGGCACAGTGACCAGGATCATGCAGATTTGCAGGAGGTGAATTAGAATGCCTCTACGCCTGCGCAAACGCCTCTGTGCCTGCAGAAAATGCATTTTTGGTGTGCACACACACACACAAAGTGTGTGCACACATGCAAAGCACACCCACCAAGCCACACCCACTGAACCGGTGGTAAAATATTTGAATCCCACCACTAGGCATGTCGGATGACAAGATCTTGATCTGAACCTTCTCCTTTCTTCCATGTCTTCTATTGTCATCCCAAAGGTCCATGGTCTAATCAGCAGGAAAGAGACTTAGAATAACAGAGTTGGAAGGGACCATGGAGGTCTTCTAGTCCAATCCTTGCTCAAGCCAGAGACTCTATGTGGTATTCCAGACAAGTAGATTTCCAGTTTCTTCTTAAAAGCCTGCAGTGATGGAGCACCTAAAATTTCCAGTCAATAATTGTTCTCACTGTCAGAAAATTCCTCCTTAGTTCTAGATCACTTCTCTCCTTGATTAGTTTTCATCCATTGTTTCATGTCCTCCTTTCAGGTGCTCTGGAGAATAGGTTTATTCTCCTCTTCTTTGTGGCAGCTCCTCAGATATTGGAACACTGCTATCATGTCACCCCATAGTCCTTCTTTTCATGAAACTAGACATATCCAATTCCTGCAACCATTCTTCGTATGTTTTAGCCTCCAGCCCCCTAATCATCTTTGTTGCTCTTCTCTGCACTCTTTCGAGAATCTCAGCATCCTTTTTTGTATAACTTGCTATTGTCCATGGCTGTTTGAAAATCATGACTCCCACATCTCTCTCCCCAGGTGGTGTGTCTATGAGGAGGAGATTGAAATAGGGGAAATATTTTTGGTGGCAGGAAAAAGTTTGCTTCTCTGCAGGTGAGTCACCCCTTGCTTTCTGCTCTGCCCGTCCCATGGTGTGGATTTCAACCAGATACATTTTTGAATAGAGCTGTGTTTGGGCTCTACATGTCTTCTAAATAAAGAGAACATCTTTATTGTAGGGATTATAATGGTAAGTAGTTTAAACCAATTCGAACAATGCAGCTACCTGTGAGCCAAGGTGGCCTCCCCCCCACCCCAAATTATCCAATACTTCTTTGGCTTAAGTCTCCTCTCTGTTAACAGGAAATCCATGGGTCTTAGGTTATTGTTTCCCCATTGGCTTATTCAACAAAAGATCCCTTCTCCTCTTTTATTTATACAACTATAAATAACTGTTAATTGTTCAGGAACATCTCTTTCTGTATTTGTTACTCTCTAACATGGCAGGAATTTTGGATTCCTTAAAACCCTCTGGCTTCTGCAATGATTCAATCTTTGGGTACTTTTTTTTTTTTTTTAAAGGAGAGGGTGCCATAAATAGTTTTGTGCCCTGATGATGCTAGCCTGTTGTTTGAGAAAAATAGAAAATTGTTTCGATTGTTTGATCAATGTTAATCATAATCACAAAGCCAGTTGGTTGGGTTTGAACATTGTTAAGTGTGCTTATAGTTCTTTTTGCTATGGTTTACTGAGTTGACTTGTTTCTTTGAGGCAAGGTTAAATGTTTTTTTAAACAGTGTTAATTTTTTTTTTCTTTCCCTTCTCTTTCTTGGTATTTTTTTCCAGAAGTTGCTTGCCATTGCCTCCTTCCTATTGCTGAGAGAAAGGGACTGGCTCAAGGTTGCTTCTCTGGCTTTATGTCTAAGGTGGAATTAGAATTCAAGGTCCCTGGTTTCTACTTAATACTTCAACTACCACAGCAAACTAGGTTTCACAGAGTCAACTGTTATAAATTTATAGACAGCATTATGGCAAGTCATGGTTTAAAACCAGCACAACTGGGATCCCATCTACGTTAGGCCAAAACAGTTAGAACAATTAATCAGTGGAACAACTTGCCTCCAGAAGTTGTAAATGCTCCATCACTGGAGGTTTTTAAGAAGAGACTGGAAAGCCATTTGTCTAAAATGGTATAGGGTTTCCTGACTAAGCAGGGGGTTGGACTAGAAGACCTCCAAGGTCCCTTCCAACTCTGCTATTCTAGGTGTACTTGAGTTCTAAAAGCAAACTAACCAAGCACAGTTTTGATTTAGTGTGATGTTGTGAATGTGGCAATTGTATATTGCCAGAAAACGTATTAATTGCATTGTCAACTTATGATAGAAATCTTAATTGATGAATGCCAGCATTTTAGACGCCCTATAAATTTAAATAGGCATCAGGCTGCAGATTGCCAGTTTATGGCTGGAAAAGTGCTTTGCAGATGCTTTTATCAATTAAAGCAATAGGTTTGAAATAAAAAAATGTAATAGTAATTTGCCTTGCGTTCATGTTGCAATAGGCAATATATCAATATGAAGCCCATATAAAAGGCATCCCCTAAACCCTGCTGAAGATGTTACCTACTCTGGTAATTGGACATTAGGAAACCAACCCACAAGCTTGGAGAATAAACCTTCACCTTCATCCTACACCCGAGCTAAAGATATTCACAGCTATTGCAAATATATTAGAAGATGTGCATGAAAGGGGAGAACACTTCTTTTGAGCTGGCATGTGCCATGTGCAGTTTGAATGTACCATTCCTGACATATGGCAGTCCAATCTCTTCTTGAAAGCTTCCAGTGATGAAGCTCCCAACACTTCCGAAGGGAATTTCTGATCTGTCAGTTGACTGCTCTCACTGTCAGAAAGTTTCTCCTTATTTCCAGATTGAATCTCTCCTTGTTCAGTTTCCACCCATTATTCCTTGTTCTGGCCTTGGAAAATAGCTTGACCCCCTCGTCTTTGTAGGAGCCCCTCAAATATTGCAACACAGCTCTCATGTCTCCCCTGGTCCTCTTCACTAACCAGGCCCAGTTGCTGCAACCATTCTTCGTATATTTTAGCATCCAGTCCCCTAATCATCTTGGTTGCTCTTCTCTGCACTCTTTATTATGCAGTATAATATAATGCAGGGTATAATGCAGTTGTAATCAATCCAACGTGCCTTTGCAGTCAATTGAAAAAGAAAAATAGATTCATTTGACCAATTAATTTGCAGCAAAGGAAATAACTATTTTCTCCCCAAGTGCTGAATTACCAACTAGCTTCTTTTAGCTTAGTCTGCACGTTGTCCAGCTCATCAACCATTTTGCTTGCTCTCCTTGTTTTGATTTATCCGATTTCAGGGATCAAAGATGGATAGCCATTTGATCAGCACATTGGGCTAAAGCATGATTTGTTGACTGCCACGCTAAACCATAAGCCATGCTTTAGTAAGCACACTTTTCGAGTTCCCTCTAAGATGTTAAGGCCAAGCCTGGTGATTAGATAGGAGAAGAATAGCAATAGCATTTAGACTTATACACCGCTTCACAGTACTTTACAGCCCACTCTAAGTGATTTACAGAGTCAGCCTCTTGCCCCCAACAATCCAGGTCCTCATTTTATGACTTCGGAAAGATGAAAGGCTGAGTCAACTCACTTGAGCCGATGAGGATTGAACTGCTGGCAGAATTAGCTTGCAATACTGCATTCTAGCCATTGCACTGACACAGAAGGGAGGGAGGGAGGAAGAAGGGAAGGAAGGACTAGCAATAGCCCTTAAACTTATTACTACTTCATAGTGCTTTAAAGCCCTCTCTAAGCGGTTTACAGTGTCAGTGCCCCCACTCCCCACAATCTGGGTCCTTATTTTACCCACCTTGGAAGGATGGAAGTCTGAGCCAACCTTGAGCCAGTCGGGACTGAACTGCTGTCAGTCAGCAGAGTCAATCTACAATACTACATTCTAACCACTGTGCCACCATGGTCCGTCCTTCCTTCCTTCCTTCCTTCCTTCCTTCCTTCCTTCCTTCCTTCCTTCCTTCCCACTTAGCAATAGCACTTAGTCTTATACACTTCATAGTACTTTTACAGTCCTCCCTAAGTGATTTACAAAGTCAGCCTCCGGCCCCCAACAATCTGGGTCTTCATTTTACCCACCTTGGAAGGATGGAAGGCTGAGCCAACCTTGAGCCTGGTGAGATTCGAACAGCCAAACTGCAGTCAGCTGTCAGTCAGTGGAAGTAGCCTGCACTCCTGCACTCCTGCACTCTAACCACCATGCCACGATGGAATAAACCCCAAGTCTAAGCTTGAGGAAGCTATAGTAGGATGATGTTCTCAACCAACAATGTTGGTTGCTTAGGTTGCTTGGGTAGGGAGGGGGGTTGGACTAGATGACCTACAAGGTCCCTTCCAACTCTGATTATCTGTTATCTGTTAAATCTTGAACTGTGATTTGGTAGAAGCAACCTGGGGCAACAGCCTAATCTCTTTTGGCAAGCAGTTGAAGATGACCATGCTATATAGGCAGAGGATTACAGGTGGTCTTTGACTTACAATAATTAATTTAGTGACCATTTGAAGTTACAACTGCGATGACTTATGACTGATCGTTCACACTTATGACTCTCATAGCATCTCCTTGCTCACCTGATCCCAAATTCAGGAGCAAGGCAACCAGCTTGTATTTACAATGTTTGTAGCATCCCGTAATCTTATGATCATCATTTGCAACATTCGCAGCTGATTTCTGACCAGCATAATTAATGGTGGAAGCAAGATTTGCTTAATGACTAAAGATTCTCTTAACAGTTGCAGAGATTCACTTACCAACCGTAGCAAAAAAAAAAAAAAAAAAAAAAAAAAAAAAAGAAAAAAAAAAAAAAATAAAAACNAAAAAAAAAAAAAAAAAAAGGCCCTAAAATTTGGTGTGTCTCATTGAAGAACTGCCTTGATTGACAGCAGAAATTTTGGCTCCCAACTGTGATTGTTAAATCGAGAACTTACCTGCATTGGAGAAAGCTACGGAGTGTTGGATTTCTGCTTGATGATCTAAATGCAAATAAATGGATAAATGGAAAAAAAAGGGCAAAAATCCACAGATGACTAGAAAAGATAATAGGGAAACATGTAGAGTTTAAACCTGAACTGTTTTTTATTAGGGATGATATTAGAAAAAAAATGATAAGAAAAGTATATATTTAGTATTACACGTCTTAACAGTAGCAAGGATTTTCTTCTCACAGTATTGGAAAAATGAAGAAACACCCTCAAAATGAACAGATAATTAAGATGGTATTAGATGCTGCAGAAATGCATAGACTTACACTGAAAATCAAAAAGAAAGAAGACACAGATTATCAAACAGGGAATTTATTTTTCCAGTGGTTGAAAAAAAGGGGATGGAGAGTAAGAATGGAGTGTGTATTGTTAAGCAAATTAAATACTCAGACAACATGATGTTTATCAAGCACCAAGAAATGTAATTAATAGAAAATTAATAAAATTTATTTAAAAAATAAAATAATATGGTTCAGTTAAAAAGCTAATTAAACTCAGACTAATGCCATTCTAAAATGGAGATCAGATGTCCATTAATTTTTGACCCACTCTCTGGATACTGACAGAATGGAATAGAATAGAACAGAACAGAACAGAACAGAACAGAATAGAATAGAATAGAATAGAATAGAATAGAATAGAATAGAATTCTTTATTGGCCAAGTGTGATGGGACACACAAGGAATTTCTCTTGGTGCAAATACTCTCAGTATACATAAAGAAAAGATACATTTGTTAAGAATCAAGAATCATAAAGTGCAACACTTAATAATAGTCATAGGATACAATAAGCAATCAACTCATATTAGGAAACAATCCATCTAAATCGTAAGGATACAGGTGACAAAGTTACAATTATATAGTCACAAGGGGGAGGGGATGGGTGATAAAGAGTGATGAGAAGATTAACAGTAATAGTCATGCAGACTTAGTGTATAGTTGGACAGTATTGAGGGAATTATTTGTTTAGCAGAGTGATGATGCATTTGGGAAAAAAACTGTTCTTGTGTCTAGTTGTTCTGATGTGAAGTGCTCTGTAGCACTGTTTTGAAGGTAGGAGTTGGAACAGTTTATGTCTGGGGTGGTGAAAAAGGAGAACATCCCTAACCCTTCTTCTTAAACAGAAATCTAAGAGTGAGCGGACTCTTTTAAAATATCCCTGAAGGGGGACAGAAAATGGGGCTGATGAAATGAGGGATTTATTAAAGTTTTTACAGAAAGAATCCACAAATTGCAGGTGTGTTTACTGGCTGCTGCCTTGGTCTGTTATTAGGGGGTCTCGAAATATTTTCCTTGCAAATTCCCTTCTATGCCTCCAACATTGTCCATCACAGATTCTCTCTCCTAATCCCGTCTTCCCATACAGCTGGAATAAAATCTGTCTTTAGCATCTTTGCTTGATATTCTGCTGCAAAGCTGAATCTGTCCTTTGACTGGGTATCAGCTTTCTATCTTTAGGCAACATAAAACAACTGTTTTATGGACTGGAGATATTTGATGCATTATTAAGCCCTGCAAGTCCTTTCCATGTTCTCTAAGCTGCATCTGTTTTGCTCTCTGGTTCTAGTCCTGCAGTTAATCCAGGGCTCTCTGCTTCCTAAACTTCCGAATTAAATGATTCAGTGGGAGATGATTTTTTATTCTTTCTGCAAGAGCTGTTGCTCAAGTCCTTAAAAGCATGTGTCCAACCTTCAGTCATGTTCTATTACCATGTTGGTGGCGTGCAGAGCCATTTGTGTGGGCAGGCGAGCCACAGGCAAACTTACCTGCACTGCTCATGCACATGCCTCCCAGCTGATTTTTGACCTGTTTGAGGCCATTTTTGCCTTCCTGGAGGCTTGAGGGAAGCCTCTCAGCCTCAGGAGGCCGAAAAACGGGCCTTCTGGAAATACCAGAAGTGCCGAAACGGGCCCATTTTCAGCATCCAGAGGCTCCAGAAGCTTTCCTCGAGGAGGGGAAAACAGCCTCCTGTTTTCTGATTGTAGAAAATGTCTACAATCTTGGGGAACAACTTTCTCTTTTCTGGTCCGGGGGTTGGCATACTCAAGCAACAGTATGTCACAACAATTAAAGATGTCAATATTGTCGTCTCTTAGGGGTTAGATCCAAGCTGTTGTCTAGACATGGTAAATGCAATTGAAAGAACATTACAAAGCCCTACAGTGTATTCTTATCAGTGGCTATTAGCTGTTTGCTAAGGAGTTACCTTGGAAGAGGACTCTTACTTTGTGGGTTCTGAGAGCAGACTTTTTAAAGCAAAACCTCTGATCAGATCCCAAGAACTACCATGTTTCCCCAAAAATAAGACCCTGTCTTATATATATATTTTTTTTTTGCCATCAAAGGCATCAGGCCTTATTTGGGAGGGATGTCATCCATTGACTAACTTCACTTGCATGCATCACCCCTGGCCTCCTTTTTGCTGTCAGAGGCCTCCAGGAACTTCTTCTGTGGCAGGCAAGGCTTTCCTGAAGGCCTCTGCAGCTGATAACAGAGCTCCGGATCAATCAAGAAATGGGCTGGCAAGGCAGTTGTTGGGGTGTGCGAGGCCTGGCTACAACTGTCCAAAGGTCAGTATAGGGCAGCTCCACCCTCCCCATCCCCACCCAAGCTTAATTTTTACTCGTCCACTCTGGAGTGGGTGGGATCTTAATTAGGGCTTATTTTGGGGGTAGGGCTTATATTGAGTGCATATGTAAAAATCAAGCTAGGACTCACTTTTGAGGTAGGTTGTATTTTCAGGGAAACTCAGGCACCTTTACGTTTCTGCAAAACACATAAGCAAGCTACCTACTTTTATGTTATGGTATTTTTTAAAAAATTCTCTGCACTGCCTTCAGTCTGTATCTGTGAACCTCTGGAAAATTCATGATCCATGTTTGGAAATTCTGGATTTGTGGCCCCATTTTTTAGCTGTTGTATGGCACTAGTTTTTAGCATGCTTGATTGTAAACGGTCTGGAGAGCTTTGGCTATTGGGCAGTTTTAATTTTGTTAAAAATGAAATAAAAAGAAATCAGTATATCCACTGCTGAATACTTTCACGCTTGGAAAGAACTGAAAATATTTAATTGGAGAAGAAATACAGGGAGCCCTCAACTTACAAACACAGTTGGGACCCTGATTTTTATTCCTAAGGAGGCAGTTAAGGGAATTGTGGCCAATTTCACAACCTTGTCCCCCACAGTTGTTAAGTGAAATACTACAGTTGTTGAATTGTGCAGTCATTAAGCAAATCTGGCTTTCCCATTGATGGAAGCCAGCTGGAAGTTGCAAATGGCGATCGCATAATTGGGGTGTGCATAAGTGCACAATCGTGCCTACCATCCCTGTCCTATTGTCCCCAATTATTAGTTCTTATTTCTTATATTTAAACTTATGTTTATTCTTATTTCTATTGTATTGTAAGCTTTTGACAAAATAAATAAATGAATAAAAATAAATAAACAAATAAATAAAATAATTGCAGGATACTGCAACCGTTGTAATCATAGGCCAACTGCCAAGTACCCAAATTTTGATTATCTGATATTCCACATGACAATTAAAAAAACAGAAGATAGGCCCACACCATTCTCCAAAGCACCCGAAAGGACAAGAAGCTACAGATGGAAATTAATCAAAGAGAGAAGAAACCTAGAACTAAGGAGGAATTTTCTGACGGTGAGAACAATTAATCAGTGGAACTGCTTGCCTCCAGAAGTTGTGAATGCTCCAACACTGGAGGCTTTCAAGAAGAGGCTGGACAACCATTTGTCTAGAATGGTATATAGAGTCTCCTGCTTGAGCAGGAGGTTGGACTAGAAGAACTCCAAGGTCCCTTCCATCTCAATTCTGATTTTGAAGGCAGGAGAAGAAGCAACTGATAAAAACTAATCCAGGAGAAAACCAATCTAGAACCAAGGAGAAATTTCCTGAAAGTCAGAACAATTAATCAGTGGAATGACTTGTCTCAAGAAGTTGTGGGTGCTCCAACAATGGAGGTTTTTAAGGAGAGACTGGAAAAATATTTGTCTGGAAGGGTGTAGGGTTTCCTGCTTGGCACAGGGTTTGGACTGGAAGTTCTTCAAGGACTCTTTCAGCTCTGTTATTCTGCTATTTCACTATTCTTCTATTAATGTGGGAAGTGGGTTTCCACCTCAAACTTTGAGGAAAAGACTGCTACATGCAACCCTTTCTTTGTCCAGGAGTTTCCTGCCTTCATGTCAAAAGAAAGGAGGTGACAAGCAGGAGGAGGGGGAGGTCAGAAGCGACCTCAACCAATCATCCCATTTTTATTTATTAAAATAAAGGTGGCCATCTGCCTGTCTTCCATCAAAAATGGAAAGTGCCTGATATTGCTTCTGGAATTGGCAGCTGCCCAGCCACCACAAGGGAAGGAAGCGAATTGCTAATCCATCAAAGTCACTTGGCAAAGAAGACCAGGTGAGTTAGAAATCCCAAGTTTTCAGAAGAAATGAGAGATGGATGATTTCATAAAACTCTTTATCCATCAGGAAATGGAGTTATGTGAACTTCAAAAAAAGAAAAGAAAAGAAAGGAAGCTTGATGGAATCAGACCAAAAGCCCATCTCAGCTGCATTCATTAATTTTGATCCTAGTTTGTTGAACAAGCCACATGGGACTAATTAACCCACCACACTGAACACCTACCATGAATTCCACTCTGATAGCTAGATGCCTTTGCTGGGTTAAAATGCAAACATCAAATAAACCACTTCATGTCCCCATAGAACTATGAACTCATTCTTTGCTCTGAAAAACTTCAAAGGGCCAGAATCTTTTGGATTTGGTAATTTTATTTCTTCATGGGCAGGTCAGCCAAGTTTTATTCTCTACTTTCCATGATCTTGGGTGTATAAACCCATCCATGGGTCAGTTGTCAAGGGTCTGAATTTTGATCCCATGTCCATGGGGATGGTAAAATGGTTATATGAAACATGGTCATAAGTCACTTCTTTGAGTGTCATCCTAACTTTGAATGGTCACTAAACGAACTCTTGTAAATTGAGGACTACCTGTATCTTCTCCCAACTTCCAGCACTGCTTGCTTTTATTGGACCTGGACTTTTCCACACAAAGGACCAACCTTGGCTGGAGAGTTGACTTCCAAATTGAGAGATCTTCAAATAACCATGAGAAAGGGTTAAACCTCATCCTGCAATCAGCAACTTGCTGTCAAGACTTCAGAAATCCAATATGATAGGAGGATACATTTGTCACTTAAAAGTTAATAAAATAATCATGATAAAAAGACAACTCAGCTACCCAAGACAAAATGTGGTGGAGCCTTGTCCATGAAATCATCTATTTATCACAGTTAAGGCTTCCTCAGCCCCAAACCAATTCCAAAATGTAATGAAGAGAAAACTTGGCTCTATCTTGAAACCGGATCTCCTTGTCACTTCAAGTTCATGCTCCTTCTTCTAAATGGATGGCCAAGATATTGCCTAAGATGCAAGATTTAGTAGGAACCTATTGCATATTTGTAATAGTGGTGAATATCTGTAGCTCAAGTGTAGGCTGAAGGTGAAGGTTCACTCTTTGAGCTTGTGGGTTGATTTCTGAATATTTCATTATCAGGCTAGGTAACATCTTTATCTGATGTTATCTGATAGCCTACTAACTTCTTCTGATAGCTTACTAATAAAATTTTTAGAAAACTAACCCACAAGCTTGGAGAAGGACCCTTCGTCCTCAACCCACTGTATATTTCTCAATCAGCAGCCAATTTTCTTTTGAGGACCATTTTGTCCAAGGTAGAAAGGTGAGACTTCATCTTTTGTTTTTTAAAAGAGTGGGTTGACAGCCATCTTCTTTTCCAAGAGTAGCAAATTCAGCTCAGTTTTGAAGCCAGAGAGGTCCTTGGTGCTCCCTGAGCTTGGTTGTTTCTTGGAGATGTTTCATTACCCAAGGAGCAGTGGTGGGATTCAAAAATTTCTAATACCGGTTCTGTGGGGATGGCTTGGTGGGCGTGGCTGGTGAGTGTGGCAGAGGAAGGATACTGCAAAATCCCCATTCCCTCCCCACCCCACTAACCTGCTTTCCAGCTCCGTTCTCCTGTGCAGGGCAACAAGACCCAGCTGATCAGCTGGGATTCAGGAGGCAGAGAATAGATGGGGTTGGCGGGGCCAGTCAGAGGTGGGATTGGCCAGTTCTCCAAACACTAAAAATTTCCACTACCAGTAGTTCTCCAGAACTGGTCAGAACCGGCTCAATGCCTCCTCTGCTTTCAATTCTTCTCTTGAGTGACAGTAAAAGCAGGACTGACTTCATTTCACTCAAGGCATTCATTTAAAGAATCCTTTTCAACATGTAAAATCCATTGCTGGCTCCTCATTAATCCTACCAAACACATAACACTTGCTCAAGGTCTAATCCTGTCCTATTGTATCTCTATTGCTAATTCTCTTCATCTGCTTAATAATTTGTTCCCTTTTAAATAGATTTTCTGGAGTTGAGCATGTCCCTTAAGTCTTCTCTGGTGGCCTTATTGCTTTCATTCCCCCCCTCCCTGGCCCAGATTCAATGGAAATGTTTAAAGAAAGTAAAAAAGACACATTATTTCTCATTCCTTTCCCCCTACCCCAATTATTAAGGGGGGTGGGAGAATTAGACACCTTTGTGCAGTGGGGGATTCAAAAATTTTTACTACCTGTTCTGTGGGCGTGGCTTGGTGGGCGTGGCAGGGGAAGGGTACTGCAAAATCTCCATTCCCTCCCCATCCCACTCACCTGCTTTCCAGCTCTGTTCTCCTGTGCAGGACAACCAAAGAAGACCAGCCGATCAGCTGGGACTCGATGGGAGGCGGAGAAGAGATGGGGTTGGCGGGGCCAGTCAGAGGTGGGGTTGGCCGGTTTTCTGAACTACTCAAAATTTCTGCTACCTGTTCTCCAGAACTGGTCAGAACCTGCTGAATATCTACTTCTGCCAAGGAGGTGGCATCATCAGCGCCATTCGTGATGCAAAAGAACAAAAAGAATTGCTTTGTGGCAATTTCACCCTCCTTGCTAAATTATGCTTCATTTAGTTGCTACACTGAGGCATAAACTAGGCATGAAACACCCCCCCCCAATGGGCTAATTCAAATTTGTCAAGCCAAAAACAGGCAGAACTTTATTAGTAAGTTCATCCTTACCCTTCTTTTCAGCCAATTTAGGAAGGTTTCTCCTGCTTCTGAAATACAACTAGCAATCGATTTTATTCAGGAAAACCAAAATCAATTTTCAGAGATGATTCCAATCAGAAAATCAGTTGTTGCAAAGCAAATCAATCATTTAAATCTTATTTTGGCAAATGGGGTGAGATCAGCTGGGAACATTTATCTGCATGTACCACTGCTCTCTCAAGTGAATTGACACTGAAGTGTGCATGAAAGGAACTGCTGGGACAAACAAAATATGCAACTAATAAAGGAGAATATTTGTAGCTCAGATTGAACAGTGGAGTCTTTGGCTGCTCCCTGAATTTGGTAGGGTTTTTTTTTTTTTTTTTGCAGATGTTTCACTATCCAACAAGGTAACATCATCAGTGTTAGATGGGAGTGAGGTTTATTCTCATTCGGAGCAAGGCTCTGCCAAGCTCAGATAGTACCAAAGACCTCACAGAATGTGGAAAGTCTGATTTTTGAAGATGCTTTCTCTCATCCCCGGAAGTTTTGCTTCAGAATTCTTCTACACAGGAGTAGGCTCCGAAAATTTTGCCCACCGGTTCTCTGGCCAGTTTCTGGGTGGGTGTGGCTATGGTGGGCACAGCCTAGTTGGCCTCTTGCACCACAGCAGGGGGACCATTTTTGCCCTCCCCGAGCCTCTGCACTTACCTGGGATCCAAAATGGGCCATGTGGAGATTCCTGAGAGGGGAGCAAAGGGTTGGGTAGGGCCAGGCAAGGGTGGGATTTACTGGTTCACCAAACTGGTTGTAAAATTAGGAATCAGTTTGCCTGAACCGGGGAGAACCGGTAACAGCCTACTTCTGCTTCCACATGACCTCTATTTAACCTTTTACTTTGACTGCCCATGGATACCTCGCTGATGAATCTTCAACCCTTCTTGGTTTCCAAACACAATCTTTCTTGATCTGGTTGGCCAAGCAAGGAGTTTGCAGGTAGATGACATGGAGAAGTTCCTTCAGAAGTAGGAAATGTGGGTGGAAGAACAAGCAAACTTTATCTCACATTGAAACCGCTGATGTCACACTAGCCCATGATGTGTTCACCAGGCACAGGAAAGGTCTCATGAATATTGACCATACAAATTGGTCCCCGAGTTCTTGGTGACATTAAAGGATGGCTTCCCAGAGAATTCATGTCAGGTAAGACAAAATGCAATCACCCCACTGAACAAATTAAAATTGATCTCAACTTGCTTGCTTTATCTGCCATGAACTATGTCTCAGATGTGGAATCAGGGTGACCATAAGGACACAGAATCTAATTAAGAAGCTTAGCAAAGGGATTTGTTTTGTGGCCTCCGTCTGTTCTTCTGAAGAGGTCCCATCTATCATCTTAGATCAGATAGAACCCGGCAAGTTGGAGGGAACACGAGAGCTGGCTTGCTTCTCTTTCCAACATCTTGACTCTCTTTTCAGTATAATTAGAATAATGCCTTCACTCTGGAGCGGTGGATAAAAGTTGTTCAAGGACTTTGGGGAAAGTTATCTTTTTGGAAGCACCTATGTAGTATTAAAGTTCTTGTGTATGATTGTTTGTAATCCTCAGCTGCCTCTGAAACATGACTATCAATCAGTTCAGTTCAAAAACCAAAAGCAATGCATCACAGGGCAATGATATTTGAATCAAGGTATGGCTAACTTACACAATGCATTCAAAATTTGGGAAAATTAGGAAAGATGTGGCTGTTTTAATGCTGCAATATTGCTGTACTTCCACACTAAGCTGCAATCATGTGATCATTATTTCCAAGGCTCCCTGCCAGTTTCCTACAAGGAAAGTCAACGGGGAAGCCATCCGGAAATCAGAAATCACTCTTGATTCCTATCTCTGAAACAATGACCCAATGAGTTATGCTTTGTCTAGTTATTACTATTTCTCTCTTATTTTTCTAAGTTGTAGTTAGATAACTTTCTGATGGCTGATGGTTATGAGGCTTCGTTGAGTGGAATGAGGATATGCATCAGCATACCTCTATCACATTCATGAACAGAACTTAGGTTTCCTTCCTTCCTTCCTTCCCTTCCTCCCTCCCTCCCTCCCTCCCTCCCTTCCCTTCCTACCTTCTCTCTGTCTCTCTGTTTTTCTTCCTTCCTTCCCTCCCTCCCTCCTTCCTTCCCTTCCTACCTTCTCTCTGTCTCTCTGTTTTTCTTCTTTCCTTCCTTCTTTCCTTCTTTCCTTCCTTTCTTCCCTCCCTCTCTCCCTCCCTTCCCTTCCTACCTTCTCTCTGTCTCTCTGTTTTCCTTCCTCCTTCCTTCCTTCCTTCCTTCCCTCCCTCCCTTCCTTCCCTTCCTACCTTCTCTCTGTCTCTCTGTTTTTCTTCNCGTCTCTGTTTTCCTTCCTTCCTTCCTTCCTTCCTTCCTTCCTTCCTTCCTTCCTTCCTTCCTTCCTTCCTTCTTTCCTTCCTTGGTAATGCAGTGCTGAGAGTGCAGTACTGCAGGCTACTTCTGCTAACTCTTGGCTGCCTGCAATTTGGCAGTTCAATCCTGACTGGTTCAAGGTTGACTCAGCCTTCCATCCTTCTAGGGTGGGTAAAATGAGAACCCAATTGTTGGGGGCAAGAGGCTGACTCTGTAAATTGCCTAGAGAAAGCTGGAAAGCACTGTGAAGTGGTATATAAGCCTAAGTGCTATTGCTATTTTCCTCCCTCCCTCCATGGTTTACAATTCGGTACTGGCTAACTTTGCAATTCCCATGATCTTCAACATGTATGACCACAAGGAAGAGACTTTTTCTCACCATGGATGCTTAACTGGACACCTGTAGATTTCCCTTTCAGCTTTTTCATTCTCACTTTCACTTGTCAATCTCCAATGTCACTGACCATTGGGGAGGAAAAAGAAAAGACATTTTTTTTCAGTAATTAGACATTGGCAGGTCATTTTATTAACTCTGAATAAATAACCAGCCATTACAGGAAAATGTGTTTTATCAGCCTTCTCTTCTGTGTTTGATGTCTCGTCCTCTTCCCGCGCCTGCCTAATCTTGACAGACACTTTTCATTCTGAAAGTAAACTTTCTGTCAGAAAGGTTTCATTTGCTTCTTACATTTGCTTTGATCTCCTTGCTTAATGTTTAATTCCTTCTTGTCACATTGTAGGTTTTCTAATCCTGTTTTACATCCAGCTATCTAGCTCCAAATTTTTGTATAAATTTGCAGTGTGACATGATATTTACACAGCATTAAGTCCACGCTCGAATATTTACCAGAGATAGAGAGAGGTAGGAGAAAAATCAACCCCACAGATTTTAAAAAATTGAAATAAATTACTATTTTGAGGGAGGAAGGCTGGTAACATCCGTGGGGAATGGGGGAGAGCAGAACAACAATATGGTGGCTTTGACCTCCTGATTTCATTTTTTTTACAGAGTCTTAAAATACCCTTTACTACAAGCACATCAACGAAAAGGAGTATTTTATTATTTCCTTTGTGAGCAATCAGGAGAAGGTCTAAAAGACTGCAGGTATATTTGTATGACAGTATTGTAAAAAGACTAAGAGGACATTATTATCAAACAGCTTGTGTGAACAAGAAATTTGAGTGTGCTACTTCAAATAAAAGTGACCCACAATTTGGTGGTCTGCACACTGAACATTATAGATTATATCTTGGAATGTTCATGAAGGGATTTATGGGAGCAGATAGTTGCAGAGCTCAGAGATCTGCCAATTATTGATAGATATCATTAATCGATAATATCTATGGGGCTACTACCCTTCCAGTCTCTGCGTGGATTGAACCCTAAAATTAGCATGCTAATGAGATTATGATGATGATGAAGAAACCCAGTTAGACACAAACAGAAGAATCATCAAACTCTCTTCTTAAAAGGGGAGAAAATGAGAGCTTACATGAACTCCCAGTGCAATTTAATTCGTATTTGTGGTTTTGATTTAGGTCAAACAAACTTGCCATCTACATATTGTGTCACATTTAGCTCCAATGTTGCAAATCTCGGTCTGCTGAACAAGCAATAATCACTGAATTCAAAACACACTAGAGGTTAATGAAGCCAGCCAACATGAGCTTCAAATATTAATCTAACAGCTCTCTGTCCTACAATAGAGGGCTAAAGTATTTATAGCTATGTCCTGTAGAACACTTAGATGCAATATGGGACTTCTTGGTTGGCTTCCTTAATTCTAATGTCTATGAAACAATAAATTGAATGTTGCCTCCAAATGAATTTTAGGAAGACTTTGTCCTTCTACAAGTATCAGGAAGAATTGACACCAATTGTCCTTGGTGCTCCGTGAGATTGGTGGTTTTCTTGCAGATGTTTCATGACCTACCTAGGTAACATCATTAGTGCTCGAAGCGAATGGGGTTTGATCTGGTGATATTATACCTAATTGGGTCATGAAATGTCTGCAAGAAAACCACCAATCTCAGGGAGCACCAAGGACTGCACTCCTGTACAATTGGTGTCCATTCTTCTTGATACTTCTAGACTAGAGACATCTGCAAGAAAACAACCAAGTATGGAGAGCACAAAGGACCCCACAGTCATCCTCTTCCTCTCCTCCTCTTAAAAATAAACCCCTTTCTCTTCTAGCACTGATGGTGTTACCTAGTTGGGTAATGAAATGTCTGCAAGAAAACTACCAAGCTCAGAGACCACCAAGGACCCCACAGTCCTTTTCCTCCTCCTCTTCCTCCTCTTCCCTAAAAAAAGTTCTTTCCGATCTATCACTGATGTTGTTACCAAGTTGTGTAATGAAATATCTGCAGGAAAACCAACCAGTTCAAAGAGCACTAAGGACCCTGTAGTTCAACTCTGCGCTATATTTTTTTTTCTTCTATTGGGAATTCAGGAAAGTTTCTGAGATAAGGAAACTCCTTCACAGGAGGACAGGGGGAAGTTTGTAAGATCTAGCTATGGAGCCTTTCTTGGATCTGCTCATCATGTGGAAATGGCCACAATGGAAAGCTTTAGGGCTTGAACCTGACATGAATCTACTCAGAACCTTGTCCACTAAGCCACCTTGATTTTAAGAGCTGTCTTCAGGATTTTAAGAGCTCTCTTTCCAGGGTTACAGGAGAAGATGTCAACAGTTGCTGAAGGCAGAAGGGGGCTTTATGTCCCAATGGCAGATAAAATGGTAGAACCATCTTCCAGGAAAAGGGAAACTCTGATTTCAAACCTCCACTGCCTTGTGGCTATATCTATTCTTGGAAAAGGCTTCAGGAGTCAACCTCGAGGCAAAATCTGGAGCCAGAGTCCCGGAAGCAGTTCGTGACTGTGTACAATCACATCCTGGTAACTCCTGTGACACAGCTGGAACTAATCATATCGGCTCTGCCATTGCATTAGACTATTTCAGTGATGTTGTGATGACCCAGGGTGGGATACAAAATAAACACAGTCACAAAAAACAGGTGAAGCCCCTTCACTTTGCTTCCAAGCTCCAAATATCCTTGACTGGAGACAAAAAACTCCCACACAAGCAGTTACAAGAAGGAGGAAACGCTGTTTAAATTATAAAGAGTAAAAAACAACGCAAACTAGGCAAGATAAGGGCTGGAGAATGTCCACAGATAACACACACTGGGAAGGATGCCAAACTCAGAGAGGAACCCTCAACTAGAGATATTTCCATGCTTTGTTTCCACCACTGGCCCGTATGCATGTCCATCCTCTTATCCAGTTGTCACAGCTGCAGCCCATGAAGAGGATCAAGGCCCTCTCCTCTCCAGTAGCCCACATCTCTCCCTTATCCTCTCCTCCCTGTGTGCCCTAGGATGGAGAGGGGATGGGCCTGGGTCTTCCTCTGACTGCCCAACTGGCCTCTGCCCTTCTCCAGCCTCCTCCACAACCTCCAGAGCAACATTTCCACTCCCTGTAGGCTGTTCCTCCTCTCGCTCGGAGCCAGTCTCCACCAGGGGCATGATAGATGTGGAGTGGGGGGATCTGCTGTTTGGGTAACAGTTTATCCTCCATATAAAATTATCCAGGCCTCATGCTCTGGAGAGGGCACCCCAGCATTGAAACAACATGGGAAGTGGCAGTTACCGGTTTCATAGCATGATACCGAAATCTCTTGAGACTGAAGGATGCCAATTCAATTCAATCCTTCAGGAAGAGGAATGCATGATGGGACAATATCAGTTCTGAAGACCCCATGGCAGGCTAGGGTGGTACAGGATCAATCTGATTATCTTTACAGCCAGTAAGTTATTCTTAGCTTCCTTCTGGGTATACATTATCCATGTTAGCTGTCCATTGGACTTAGAGAGACAACATAAATCATGAATGAAGGCTAATCTACGTGTCTCAGGATAATGGTGCAGGAACCAGCCTGGGTTGGTCAACCTGGGTGTTTGTTTTGGTCTATTGTAGTGTGTGGTATTTATATAGTGCCTGTTATATGTGGCTTTTTACATTTCCAATTAGGTGCCAGGCTAAGACCAAGAACCACATAGACAAATTCATTCAGACTTCAGTTCTTTATTTGCTTACACTCAGAAGACCTTTGTATGAAGTAGCATAATACTGATGAAACATTTTTCATGTATTTGCCTTATCTGTTATTACAATATTTCCTTCTTGTAACTTTAATATAACTTTCTTTTTTTCTCTTCTCACAGCTTGTATGCCAACTGCTTCCCTGGTTTATTTGCAAATTCATAATTTCTTTATTTGGCACGTAGTTCATCTTTATTTCCATCTCTCTCGCAGTTCAGAAAAACAGTTTACTCTCTAAAAGCTTCATTTGGTAGATAATAGTTATCATCCCTAGGGATTTTTTTTAAAAAAAATTCTTCCATTTTGTTTATCTCATCCCAAATCATTTATCTTGCCTTTTTCTTTTTAAATTCATTATTATGTTGTAAAAATATCCTTTCCCAAAATATCCTTTCTTCACTTGTATGCCAAATCATCCTTACTTCTGTGCCTTTATTAAGATTATTCTTTTTTAAAAAAATTCCTTTAACTTATTTTTACAGTTCTTCACGATGGTTTCTTTTCATAACAACATCTCACTCAATCTTTGTCTAAAAGGTCCATTTTTTTTCCTCTTAAAAGTTAAAAGCACTGGATTGTAATCTGAAAAAGTTATTGGTACTATCTTCATTTTATAAACATTGATGGAAAAAGCTTTAGATGTCCAAATCATATCTGTTCTTGAAAAAGATCTGTATTCTTCAGAAAAATAAATATATTCTTTTGAATCACCATTTTTATATCTCCCTGTATCAACATATTCCAAATTATCCATTATTTTTTTTTAAATGGTGTTTAATTTGTGTGTTTTTAATATTTTTCTCAGATATTTTGTCTTTTTTTGGGGGAGGAAATTACTCCATTCCAAATCCCTGGGAAACACCAATTTTCATATGAAAAATTCAATAATTAACTCATGAATCCTTTATAAAATGCTATGTTGTCTTCATTTGGGAGATACATTTCCAATATCAAAGCCTTCTATAGAGTAACTTCTACCCAAACATAGTTCCATGATCATTGGGCAATATACGCTTTGGATACTGAACATTCATATTTTTTTTAAAAACCCTCATTTTTTTCATGCTTACTGAAATAAATTCTTCTCCCAGATTTTTGTGATTCAAATATTTTATATGTTTTTCCTTAATATGTACTGCTTGTAAGCAAATCACATGTCATTTTAATTTTTTTTTTCAAATTATAGTTTTAACTCCTCTTTGGTCTGCTTGTAATCCACCTTAAACATTTGTAATCCATAGTTAAGCCAAGATTTTTTTTGAAAAGTCAATAACTAGTAAACTTTCTCTTGGGATAAGTCAGTTTGAATTAGCCCCAGTCAACAGTTCCTATAATACAGCTGAGTAGGAGAGGTGAGTTTAGGCTGGAATGGACTGCATTTGATTAAGCTAAATCTAACCTCCTTAAGGTTGATTTCATTAATTAACCTTTAGTTGGAATTCCCACCGTCTACTAATCTACTGAAAGTCATGTGTTCAGAGGACTGGTGTTTATTTTGTTACTGTACTCGGAAGGAAATGTTCTTCCAATGTTCAAACTTTATGCCATTACTGGTTTCTTTTACAGGTTTGCCCAATGATGACATAAAACAAATTGCTCTCAACTTTAGCTTTTCCAGGCCCCGCTAAGCAGGTAAATGCATTCAGATGGCAGCACAATAGTGAGAAAACACGACTCTTAATCAATGGATGGTGAAAGTTCATAAAGATGAGTTATGCTATCTTCTTCCCTTGAAACCTCTTTTGAGCTTTAAAACTCTCTCTCCCTCTAAGAAAAAAGAGAGAGGGAGGGGAGGAGGAGGGAAGGAGTTATATATAGATTTCATGGGGTAAACTATGATGTGTGCCCACTACGACTGTCAAGCTGAAATTACTTCATATATCACCAGCCAACACCAAGCAGATAATGCGAAGTAAAGTTTGATCGAGGAACGATTATGGTTGGTGAACTGGCATTGTGACAGGGAGAGAAGATTCTCTGCAGTTTGTTCTCTTCCAACTGGGTTGACCTCACACAGGAGAGGCTAATGACATGTTGGTATTGACCAGCTCAAATGAGGTGTCATCAGGATGGAGAAAAGTCGATCCCTTTCCTTTCTCAGTCCCTTTCAGAATAGGTGGTTTCCCCATCCCCTTTTTCTTTGGGCGGAAAGGATGTGCAGACATGGACAATAAGAATAAATTAATACATGAAATCTTTGCCTTTGCTGTCAGGAGGAACATGAATGGCATAGAAAAGAACTACTCCCTGTATAAGGGAATCTGTCATCGGATGAGTTACCCATTGCAAGTTGTTAGTAAAAAGAAAAAGAAAAAGGCAGACCAAGAGAGAGTTAGAAGAAATGACAATTGGGTCTTGTTTATTTTAATGTTGTCTGATGTGAGCTTCAACTAAGGGGGTGGTTTTTCTCTGTAGAGATGACTTTAAAATGTATATATATTTAAATTGACACACCTATTTTATATTGCATGAGAAAAATAAAATAAAATTCGCGGCACACCTTTCAAAAACAGCCCAGTATGAACAGCTTGACCTGGGAAGAATGTCATCAGGTTTAGCCTCTGAAGATCGAGGAAGCCTGGCTGGTGGCTATGACAACACCAAATGTTCATTCATGGGATATGTATAATATTTCATCTCTGAGGCAGGGATGCTTTAGGCTGAATGGGAAGCAAAATAGGACATTGGGAGGAGGAGGGGAGGAGGAGGAAGAGGGGAAAGAGGAGGAGGAGGAGGGGAGGAGAAGGAGGAGGAAGAGGGGGGAGAGGAGGAGGGGAGGAAAAAGGAGGGGAAGGGAGGAGCAGGAGGAGGGAGAAGAGGGGGAGGGGTGAAAAAGGAGGAGGGAAGAAGGAGGAGGAGAAGGGGAGAAGGAGGTGGAGAAGGAGGGAAGAAGGAGGAGGAGCAGAGGAAGGGCAAGAGGAAGAAGGGAGAGGGAGAGGAGAGGAGGACGAGGAGGGTAAAGGAAGAGGAGGAGGAGCATGAGGAGTGGAGGGGAAGGTGAGGGAAGGGAGGAGGAGAGAAGGAAGAAAGGTTTGGGGGTAAGATCAAATAAGAATAAGAAAATCAATGTTGACCCCCAAAGTTGCCTATATGATTAAAATCCTATCTGTAGAAATAAGGGATAATAATCAGTTTTGCCATTTTTTTTAAAAAATCAGCTTTTCAGGAGCGTGACATTTTCAGGCTTTTGTGCACATGAAGTTCAGTGCCCAGTGCTCTCAGCTCTGGTGGCTTTTGGAAGGTGAACATGATGGACTGAGTCTATCATCTGCAGACATCTGCAGGATTGAGTCTATCATCCAGACATCTACAACTGTCTGGTTTGGTTCTGCAACCCAACAATACAGACACAGACTCCAGAGGATAATTAGGACTGCAGAAAAAACAATTGCACCAACCTGCCTTCCACTGAAGACCTGTATCTTGCACGAGTCAAAAAGAGGACTGTGAAAATATTTACAGACCCCTCACATCCCAGATATAAACTGTTTCAACTCCTACCTTCAAAACGACACTATAGAGCACTGCACATCAGAACAACTAGACACAAGAACAGTTTTTCCTGAAAGCCATTACTCTGCTAAACAAATAACACTATTTACAAAGTCTGCACTTATTACTATTAACCTTCTCATCACTCCTTATTGTATCATCAATCCCCTCCCACTTGTATGACTGTTTGTATCCTTACAATCTATATTGACTGTTTCCTAGTATGATTGATCGTTTATTGTACCCTATGACTATCATTAAGTGTTGTATCTTATGATTCTCGACTCTTGACAAATGTATCTTTTCTTTTATATATATTGAGAGAATTTACACCAAGATAAATTCCTTGTATGTCCAATCACACTTGGCCAATAAAGTATAAAGTAAAGTAAAAGTAAGTATGGTTATACAATATACCTGGATATAGAAAGTTAGGATCTCCATCCATCCTTATTTGTATAGGTGAGAATCTTTCAAAAATGTATTTAGGTCAGCCTTTTATTGCTGAATATGGATTTGTGATTGCTAATTTAGACACATGTTTCTGTCGAGTCTAATTTGTCTTGATTTTATTACTGCTGCTATCTTTTTGAAGGTCATGAGAAAGGATGGGACAAACATCTAAAGAAGAAACATCTAAGGTGGACAAAGCAAAAAGATATGACTTCTTAAATGTCTGTGGGAGAACTTAGAGAACCCAAAATTATCTGCATAATCCCTCTTCTCTTTATAGTTTCTCTCGATTTCAACATGAATTGCAAGGATAAAAGCCCCAGGACCAACTGTTGGTGTTGATGGATGGTTTATTGTGAAGTCAAAAAGCTACAATGCTGATAGGTTCATCACCCATTGCTGTCAAAGTGGAAATAGATGGAAAAATATAAATTGATAAATCTCTTTCTCTGATAAAGTGTTAGAATCTATATGAAACATGGATCTGGAGATTTGATTTGAAGCCCTTGATCTAATCTCTGAACTGAGAGCTGACTTCCCAAATCAAATCTGACCATCTGATTGAATGGGGCCATCTCCGAATCAGTGCAACCATTCAAAAGGCCATGGCATAAAATCCCTCTCCCCCTTTTTTTCCCCCTAAATTTATTTTTTTAAAAAAATCAAATCCACTCATCTTGATTCACTAAACTGAGATAGAGAAATGGAGGAAATCAGCTAAACAGACCAAAGGAAAATAGCAAAGAGAAATATTTTTTTTTTCATCTCGTAGAAAAGGCAGAAAGAGGTACCTTAGTTTGGAAATTGTAGGCCTGCTGGCAGAATTAAATTCAGGACATAAGAGTACAGAGCATTGAGAAGATCTTTGAGTAAACAGAAGGAAGATAAGAAGACCACAGGGTGCCTTATCAGAGTATCATTTGCCTGGGAACCAAACAGGGCGGCATCTGAAATTTTGCTTTCATCCAGACTCTTGTTCTTTCCTCTTCTGCTATCATTGCTTTAGAAATAATTCTTCTCCCACGGTTTTCTTTTTCTTTGAAGAGCTGTGGTGGCACAGTGGTTAGAGTGCAGTACTGCAGGCTACTTCTGCTGACTGAATCAGCAGTTCAGCAGTTCAAATCCCACCTGTTCAAGGTTGACTCAGCCTTTCACCCTTCCCAGGTGGGTAAAATGAAGACCCAGATTGTTGGGGGCAAGAGGCTGACTTTGTAAACATGCTTAGAGAGGGCTGTAAAAGCACTGTGAAGCGGTATATAAGTCTTATTGCTATTGCTAAATTGACTTGGAAATGACTGCCAGCAATTAAAGCTTCCAAACTTCTCAAGGCTAAGAAGACCTTGGTGTTCTCTGAGTTTGGTGGTTTTTCTTGCAGATGTTTCAGCACTCAACTAGGAAGCATAATCAGTGTTAGAAGGGGATTTGTTTTGTGGAGAAAAGGGGGAGGGAAGAGGAGGAGGGGCTGTGGGATCCTTAGAGCTCTCTGATCTAGGTTGCTTTCTTGTAGGTGTTTCATGAACCAACTAGGTAGCATCATCAGTACTAGTAGGGAATGGGGTTTAGGAGAAAGAGGAGGAGGAGGAGGAGGAGGAGGAGGAGGAG